>JAJLXO010000157.1:81068-96068 GCA_030571375.1 Botryozyma mucatilis | reverse complement strand
CCGTAGTAATTTTTATTTTTCTCATTTTATTTATAGGCAAATGTATATTTCTGTACAACAGTGTTGTTATGACAACACTGTTGTTTTCGCAAGTCTTTTTGTTATGGAAAAATAAATAAAATAAATAAAATAATAAAAATAATAAAAATAATAATAATAATAATAATAATAAGAGAAAATAAAAGCAAATTTAAATCCCATAGTATTTTTACCGGAAAAACAATAATTCCACAAAAACAAACAAAACAAAAACAAAAACAAAAACAAAATATAAATAAAAATAAAAATATTTTATAACAGTAATTTAAAATGAGTATGCTTTCTCGTGCTTTAAAATCTAAAAGAGTATGTTTTTTGTGTTTTTTGTATTTATCCCGTTCCGCGGCTTTTATCCTTGCTGCTTTTTTTGAAATTAATTAAAATATTATTATACATTATTCGCTAACATCTCAGTTTGCTCCTTTCAATGCTGGAATTTGCCAAAAAAGATTTCTTGCTATCCACGAATATAGATCAGCAAAGTTACTCGCAGATTATGGTGTAGGTGTTCCAAAAGGTTATCCAGCAAATACTGCTGAAGAAGCTGAACAAGTTGCTAAACAACTTAATGTTGAAGATATGGTTATAAAAGCACAAGTACTTGCTGGTGGTCGTGGTAAAGGTACTTTCGATACTGGTCTTAAAGGTGGTGTTAAACTTATTTCTTCACCATATGAAGCAAAATTATTTGCTTCGCAAATGTTAGGACATAAACTTATTACTAAACAAACTGGTGCAAAAGGTAAAATATGTAATACTGTTTTCATTGTTGAACGTGAATTCGTTCGTCGTGAAGCTTATTTAGCCATTGTTATGAACCGTGAAACTCAATCTCCTATGTTTGTTGCTTCTAGTGAAGGTGGTATGAATATTGAAGATGTTGCTAAAGATCGTCCTGATGCAATTCATACTTATGATATCGATATTAATAAAGGTGTTAGTGATCAACTCGCTTCTGCTGTAGCTGAAAATTTAGGTTTTACTGAAAAATCACATGATGAAGCTGTTAAAAGTATTAAAGCCTTGTATAAACTTTTCGCTGAAAAAGATTGTACACAAGTTGAAATAAATCCAATTTCAGAAACAACTGATCATAGAGTTGTTGCTATGGATGCAAAACTTAATTTTGATGATAATGCTGCTTTCCGTCAAAAAGAAGTTTTCTCCTATAGAGATTTAACTCAAGAAGACCCTGATGAAGTTGAAGCTGCAAAATATGGTTTAAATTTTATTAAGTTGGATGGCCAAATTGGTTGTTTAGTAAATGGTGCTGGCTTAGCCATGGCCACCATGGATATTATTAAATTATATGGTGGAAATCCAGCAAACTTTTTAGATTGTGGTGGTGGTGCTACTGCTGAAGCAATTAGTAAAGCTTTCCAACTCATTACTGCTGAAAAAAATGTTAATACAATTTTTGTAAATATTTTTGGTGGTATAGTTCGTTGCGATGTTATTGCAAAAGGTTTAATCTCCGTAGCTCAAAATATGGATATAAGCGTTCCTATAGTTGCAAGACTTCAAGGAACAAATCTTGAAGAAGCACAAAAACTTATTTCAGATTCAGGCTTGAAAATATTTTCTTTTGCAGATCTTGATGATGCTGCTGAAAAAGCTACTCAACTTGCCAAAGTTGTTTCTTTAGCTCGTTCAGTTGATTTGAACGTTTCTTTTGAACTACCATTGTAATTAACATTTAATGGATCAAATTGAATTATGCTTTTTTTTCTCATTTTTTAATTTTAGTTCAAATTTACCCACTAAATTTTGATATATATATTTTTACATTTCTAATATATCTAAATCATTTTATGTAGTTAACAAGCTATATGTTTTTATTTATAATTTAGTCAATTTATTTTGATACTTTTCTTTATTTTTATTTTTTATTTCTAATATTTCCATACAAAATTTTTTTATACAGTTAAATTTTAAATTTTATTTAACTATTAATGAATAAATAAATGAGTAAAACATACATATAATATAAGTTGGGTAAAAAAAACTAAAAAAACTGTACTAAAAACAAATAAATTAAAAAAGAATATTAAATATAGTTGGTAAAATACCAATTCGTAACATATTAAATTATTTTATAATTCAACCCAAATAAATAAAAAAATTTAAAAAAAATGTATCTTTCATAAAATCGTTCAAAAAAAATAAATTGTGCTTTAAAAGAAAGCGCTCAAATCACCAGCAAGCATTCTGCGAAAGGAATTACTTGAACTAATTGAGTCCAAATCGTCAGTAGAATCAAAAATATCATCAAAATCGTATATACTATTAGGATTAGACTGTTGATCTGGTTTTTTCCCTGAATTTTCAGATATATTCTGAATATTAGAAGGATCTTCGTTATTTGGTAATGTTATCTTTTCCTTTGCTTCAGAATTAAGTTCTCCATTATCACCTGAAGATACTGGAATAGAAGAATTATTTTGAAAAGATGAGGTTAAATCAGGAAGCAAAGAATTTTGCGTCAAACAATTTGGCATAGGTGGTATATTATTGTTAGAATATAAATTGGCATTTCCTTGTGCATAGGTAGTACTTAATTCCAATAAAGGAAAATCTATTGAGGAATTTTCCTCAGTACTATTAAAAGAGCCATTCCTCTCATAAAATAATGTGCCTTTTGAAAATGATCCTTGCTGTATATCATTTATATTTAATTTATCTGAATCTTCAGATTCAATTTGTCCTTGCCCTAAGTTGGCATTAAAGTTTGCATTATTATTCATAATATTATCTAGTTTATAATTTTGAAGAGAGCTTTTAGGTGTATTAGATAAAGAATTAGTTAAACTTTTTTCAGTTAGAGAAGTACCAGATCCTATATGAAAAGAAGAAGAACAATTAGATAAATTAGAACTATACACTGCATTATTAACTAATGGGGAAGGGTTAGTTAATGGTGAAGGGGATGATAATGTTGCAGTATTAGTAGCAGCAGATGAAGGCCCATAGGCAATAGAATCACTCGGTAATGATTTATTACTAATTACGTTATCCTTCGGTCCAGCAAAACTAGCATTAGTCGGCACATTTGAATTAACTGTATTGACTGAATACCTAGGATTTCCCATGGCGGACTTCAAGGTCTTTTTCCTAAATCTAATCTCTTCAAATATTTTAGGACAAACCAAAGAAAGCATACGTCTTGCACCATCAATACCTTCCCATTGTGTGGGAATTGAAAAAGCCTTTGTAAGCTTATCTATTAGCCTTTCCATTTCCGCGGATAATGGAGAATCTAAAAGATGGAAAGACAAAGCAGAAGTAAACCTAGCTAGCACTACTGAAATATAAGGTAACCAAAATATCCAGTCGTAAGTATTTGAATAAGTTTTAGATATATATTCTAATTGATTTACAGCATCTGCATAAACCTTTATAGAATCATCCAAAAAATAAATTGTATATTCAATTGCAGCAAAACCTGGAAAAACTAAATGATATAAAAATAATCTACCAATAGCAATAGAATACTTGCAAGTAGCACGAAAAATATTTTCACGAGGAAATATGACGTCCGAGCGTGCTAATAAATCTTTAAAACTGTTGTCAATTTCTTGAAGAAAATGTTTAGCTGTTGAAAAAGAATGTGTTTGGGTAAAATGAACACTGCCTGAAAACGCTATCGTTTTGACTTTGAAGCATAATATGTAAGCTTCTAATACAAATAAAAACATTTTAGGAGCATCTTCTATATCAATAATTTGAGGAGCATGTGATAAATCATTGCTACAATCATCGGTAATTAAAGAATAAATTTCTTCTTCTGTAGGCTTTCTAACATCTACGTCTTCTAAATGTATCATACAAGACGAAGAAAATCGCAAAGAGTACATTACCAAGTAACCAACAAAGCCCCAAATAAGACATCTACGTAAAGCTCGAGCCCAATCAGGCATATCCCAATGTGATGGATCTGTAAAAAGTTGGAACTCATTCATCATAGACATACTTATAGACATTAAAGAAAAAGAAGAACGGTCTGATATACAATGACCCAATATAAACAAGGTTTGTAAGTTCTCGAAAGCTGGAATCATGAGTTCTCTTAAAAATGCAACTAGAATGTAGTTGTAAAACATCATTTTTTTTTGTGATCTTTCTTGGAACGACCAAGCAGAATTCCTATCTGAAGCACTAACAAACACTGCTAAAAGTAATTGAGGTGGTAAACAACGCTTTTCATAGGCCTCCATAAAAGACTTACGATGTATTGATGGAGTTATTGGATTAACATGATTCATAAATATTGGTAATAAAGTTGGACCATACTCATCTGCCCATTTTTGAACTTGCACTGGAATGTACGGATTGAGCGGAGGAACTTGTGGATCATCTAAAGCAAAAGGAGGAGCCATATCAGTAGAAAGCACTCTAGGAAATCTACTATTATTCACGCATCCTAGTTTGGTAAATACTTTATTAATCTGCTCAGCTAAAAAATTGTATGGCTCTTTTGAAACGACAGAATTATGGTTATACATTAAATAATGAGAAAATATTGGAAGAATTCTATGACCACCCATCTCTAAATCCCATTTATTAAAGTCACCTTCATTTTTCTTGTCATGGTTATTATTAATATTATTGTTATTATTATTATTATGATTATTGTTATTATTATTATTATTATTATTATTATTATTATTATTATTATTATTATTATTATTATTATTAATATTAATATTTTTAATATTTTTAATATTTTTATTATTCTTATTATTATTATTGTTGTTGTTGTTGTTGTTGTTGTTGTTATTATTATTGTTATTATTGATGTTATTTTTATTGTTATTATTGATGTTATTGTTATTGTTATTATTGATATTATTGTTATTGTTATTATTGGTGTTATTGTTATTATTATTATTGATGTTATTGTTATTGTTATTGTTGATGTTATTGTTAATATTGCTATTCTCATTAATATCACTATTGTGATTAGCATTATTATTATTATTCATACTATTATTATCGTTGTTATTTGTATCGTTCTTATTATTACTATTATTATTATTGCTATTGTTGTCATTGGTGTTATTATTATTGCTATTGTTGTCATTGGTGTTATTGTTATTGCTATTATTATTCTTATTATTATTATAATTATGATTTTCGGTATTATTATAATTACTGTTATAATTATTACCATATCCATTGCTATATCCATTGTTATAGTTATTATAGTTGCCGTTATAATTAGTATTATTGTAGTTATTATTATTATTTTGAGTATGGCTGTTATATCTATTTTGACTAAAGTTATTAGTACAATTAGAATTACTGTAATTGATATTGCCATAGTTAGGATTATTATAGTTAGAATGATTATAATTAGAGTGATTATAGCTAGGATTGCTATAGTTAGGATTGTTGTAGCTAGGATTATATATAGGATTGTTATAATTAGTATTATTATAATTAGCATGGGCATAATTTGTATTATTATAGTTAGTATTAGCATAAGTTGCATTATTATAATTAACATTAGCATAATTAGTATTATTATAGTTAGCGTCAGTACAATTTGCATTATTACAGTCAACATTATTAGAATTAACTGTATTGTAACTAATGTTATTATCAGTAGTATCGCTCTTTTTTTCAGTATCATTATCTTTACCTAAAGATGAGGAATTCATTTGAATATATCCTGAATTATTTTGTGCTGAATCATTTGATGGTTGTAAAGAAGAAATAGAAGTTTTGGAAGAGTCTGAAGATGAAAGAGGTTTTGAGTTGAATTGTTGCAAGGAAGGAATAGATTGAATATTAGAAGTAGATGAAATATGATAAGAGTTTTGATAAGACTGTTGATCTGGTAAACGATTTGGATCACTATTTCTTAAACTATACAATGCTTCTATAGGATTGCCAATAGTTTGAATAATATTTTTAGAAGATAAAGTTTCCTGTTTAATTGGAATAGTATTTAATCCATTATTTAAATAAGCTAAATTAGGAGGAGAACAAGTTGTTTCTTGAGGTTGTGTTAAAACCTTTTTAGAATCATCAACAGTATTTTCAATACTAGGACTATCAACAGTCGAATAATTTGGAGAAGATAAATTGCTTTCAACTGGATAATCAGATGTTTCTAAATTATTATCAATTGGATCACTTGAGGATGACGCAGTTTGTGATTTACTATTAAGAAGTTTTGCTTTTAAAGATTTATTAACAGAACGTTTTTTTCTTGCTTCAGCTACACATTCTGTACCTCTTAAAGTGCAACGTTTGCATTTTAATATACCACGTTCATAGACACATTTTATTTTATGTCTGTGGCATGCAGAGCATGCTTTTCTTACCTTAACACCTTCATTTGGAGGCATTATTACTATTTCGAAAAAAAATAAATTATAAAAAATTAATTGTTTAATATTTGTAGCACAAAAGAATTAAATAAAAAATAGTAAATAGAGAAACAAAAAGAAATAAATAATAATAATAATTAACTAGATATAGTATTAAAAGTATAATTAACTAAATATAATATTAAAAGTATAATTAAATTAGTCTAATAATAGCAATAAATATTAAATAATTAATTTATTTTTTATTGTTTTTTATATTTTGCCGTGAAATTCCGAAAAACGTCTATTATGTAGAATCCAAAAATATAGTCAAATATAACGGGGATAAATTAAACGTCTTATTATGACTAATTATTAATCAGAAAATAATATAACGCACGTTTATGGCAAAAAATAATAAAAAATAAAATAAATAATAAAAAAAAAATAATTGGGTTAAAAATAAAAACTTAATAAGGGAGGGGAATAAAAAACGTTTCTATTCTTAAACCTTGATAAGCATATAATAATAATAACAATAATATTAATAATAATAACTGGATTATCTATTGTCAGTCAATACATGCGTACATAAAATGCATACATAAATAAATAAATACATAAATATATATAAATATATATAGATATATAGATATATGTATATAAATACATGCATATACACTTTTACACATATACATATACACACTTACACATAAACATAAACATATACACATATAATTGCATACATATACACATATAAATACATATATATATTTATTTATTTATTTATTTATTTATTTATTTATTTATTTATTTATTTATACATATATACACATATATGCATATATACATATATACATATATACATATATATATATATATATATATATATATATATAAATATATAAATAAACAAATGCAATTAATATAGAACTAATCTATATAGTCATCCGCAACTTTTGTTCACTTCTGGAGAATAAAGAATCAATTAAAATCATGTATATCAATCAGCATATAATTAATTAATTAATAATTAACACTTGATAATTAATTATTTGGATATTAACAGATGAAACTATTTTAATAATAACTAATTAAATAATAGTTAATAAATAATATTAGTAATAATAATAAATAAATCAATTTAATAATATTATATAATCTTTAGTATCAACGTTTTATCAATTTCTAAATAAAAATAAAATAAATAATTTAAAACGTTAATTGTAAATAAAAATAAAAAAATAATTTTAAAACGTTAATTGTAATAAAAATAAAAAAATAATTTTAAAACGTTAATTGTAATAAAAATAAAAAAATAATTTTAAAACGTTAATTGTAAATAAAAATAATAATTATAATAATAAAATTATTATTAATATAAAAAATCTATAAAATTTATATAATTATGACTTACTAAATAACATTTACGTCTATAAAAAAAACTCTACTCTATTTTTAATATAATTTTTTTTATTTTTCGTTTTATTTTTTTTTTTTTTTTTTTTTTTTTTTTTTTTTTTTTTTTTTTTTTTTTTTTTTTTTTTTTTTTTTTTTTTTTTTTTTTTTTTTTTTTTTTTTTTTTTTTTTTTTTTTTCTTCTATACTTTTTTTTTGTTTTCGTTTTAATAAAAATTAACGTTTTGACCTGGTTAACCGATTTTTAACTGTATAGCGAAAAAAAGTTAAAAAGTTCCTTTTTTATACTTAATAATATAGTTAATACACGTAAATATTAAAAAAAATGTGATAATTACCATAACAATATAACTGTTTTAGTTGTTATGACAATATTTTTAAAAAAAAACAAGATACTAAAGGCGCTAAATTATTTTTTTATCACACAATTGCGCACGCTAAGCTAGGCAAAATGAATCATAATTGCAATATATGAAGGAACAAGTCATTTTAATTATTTAAATTTCTTCAGGTTAATATTCAGTGACGAATGAAATGGCAGAAGAGGTTAAAAACTAATAATAGATTAATATTGTATTGTATGTATAGTGTAAATTATGTTTATATTATAGTGTATATTGTACTATTTATTATAGTGTATATTGTACTATTTATTATAGTGTATATTATATACTATACTAAACTATATTATAACATATATTATAGCATATATTAAAGTGTATTTTATAGTATATTTTATAGCATATCATAAAATTATCATATTATTATTATTATTATATTATACTATAGTATAGTATTATTATGATTATGATTATTATTATATTATAGTATGTAGTATAGTATTATTATTATTATTATTATTATTATTATTATTATTATTATTATTATTATATATTATTATTATTATTATATTATATTATTATATATTATATTATTATATATTATTATTATATTATACTATCTTATAAACCCAATTTAATAATAAAATAAATAATTCAATACCAATGTATAAATAAATAATAATTTGCATTTAATATCATAACACACTATATAATTACTTCTAAATAATATAATAAATAATAAGTATTTAATATAATAAAACACTGTAATAAAATAAATTCTTACACTACCAACCAGATAATGCAAATAAAAATCAAAAAAAAATTACTATAGTATAATTATAAAAACAAATTACAAACAGAAAATCTGGAAAAAAATAAAAAGTCCACAAGCGCTGCTGCGGCAGCTCAGTTTGCAATTTCATTTGAAAACGCTTCTGAATTAGTCGCATCCTGGCTTCCAAATGAACCGTCAATCACAACTAAAGATGAAAATAGTTCAAGTCAACTTCAACAAAAAAAGTTGAAAAGAAAAGGATTTATTAATGACATTAGTAATAATAATAACAGTAGTAATAATAATAACAGTGCTCAAACAGGAAACTCTCTAAAAAGCTCAATATCACGTTTAGATCTAGATTTACGTCCTAATGGCGCCGGAATCGGAGCAAATGTTTCCCATAAATCGATTAAAGATAACAGAAACATAGACAATTCTCATAACTATAATTTGAAAACATCTAAAAATGTAAATGGAATGGTTTTACCAAAACAATTGGCTGCTGCTGTTGTAAAAAAACCTGTTTCTATACAATCTAAACAAATGTCCGATTCTGAATCTGATGCTGAATCTGAAGGAAGGACAACATTGTCAAAAAATTCAAAAAATTCAAAACTTTCACATAATACTTATTTTGATGTTTATAAGAATAAAAAGAAAAAGAAAAAGCTTAAATGAGTTGGGTTCTCAATGCTATTTATTTATTTATTTGTTTATTTATTTATTTTAAATTAATATATTTTAAATTCAATTCAATTAAATTAAATGTTATTCATTAAATATAAGCTATATATCCTATAACTAAAATCAATATGTTTAAATATATTTATCAAATTTATCTATACAAATTCTAATAAGCTTATTTTTTTATTAGTTATATTGAAGAAAAAAAAAAATTATGAATATAACATTTAAATTATTATCTTCTTGTATAACAAAGTTCCTCATTATGTAAGAATCTAAAAAGTAGAAAATATAATTATTTAATAGACTGTCTAATCAATTTATTTGTAAAAGAATGAAATCTTGTAAAATCCTTTTATTTCATGTTATATATACTCACAAATTAAATTTGTTTTAAAATCAAAATTAATAGACACTAAAGAAATATAGCTCTTTTTTTTTATTATTTATTTTTTTTTATTTATTTAGTTCAATTAGTCTCTTTTATCTTCATTAATTGTTAAATCTAATTTAGGATTATCTTCAATAATTATAGGATGATTGTGATCACCGCTAGTAGAAGGAGAAGCTCGTTCTAAACTAAAATGAGAAACACTTCGGTGTTTGCTTTGTCCTATTTTTAATCTCTGGCTATTACCTGTATCCAAAGTATTCTGCATCCCATGTTTTTGCCACATAAGGTAAGTGTGTCTTCTATTTTTATCTAACTCAGATTGAGAAGTTTGTGTTAACATTGGAAAGGAACGATGTCTTGGGTTTCTGTTCTCGTTTGTAAAAAGCAAATGATTATGTGGGTTAATATCTAGTGTAGATGGCTGGTATTTTAAATTTTGGTCACTTTTAAAGAAAATTTTATTTCTTTTAGCTACACTAGGTAAAACAATTGGAGCAGACTTTGGAGAGGGATAAACAAATGACTTATACATTGACCCATTATCAGGTATAGTCGCGCTTTGTACAGGAAGTTTCTCAGTGGAATATACTTCTTCGCCTCGTAGATCAGAAATATCTTTATACCCATGTGAAAATTCTTTATTATGAACGTAGTTATGCTGAGATGTAATAATAGAATTCGGTTTTATTTGCTCCATATGGATTGGCAAACTAGTACTACATTTTTCTATCAACGGAGAATAGGTATAAGGATTAGAAGATAAATTATTTGGTTCAACCCATAAAGAGTTTTTCGACTTGGGAAAATTTAATGGTTGTTGATTTTTTAAACAGTTATTATTTCCTGTTCCATGAATTTTATTGCAACGTTGAAACAACGGAGACTCTATTCTTTGCGAATATGTTCCGTCTTGATGCTCGGAAACAATAGAATCGCCAGAACATCCTTCATGGAAATTTTCATCAGAAATTGCGCAGTCCGGACAAATATCTGTGTGATTGGCTCCAATCGATAATTTTTCTCTGTTAGAAGCTTTAAATGTGAACATCTTGGACTTAAATACCGGAGCTTGTGACCAAAAGTTATTAGATGGAAAATGAGAAATATGATTGTCTTGTTTGCTAGCACTATTATTATTCATAATAGTGCTAGAGATATCGCCAATATATGGTATATAAGAGCTACTTTTAGATCTAATTTTAACAAATTTACTTTGTTTGTTATCCTTAAAAATAGGTATGGAATTAATTCCTTCATCTATAGTATTTCTATTGATATTATAATTCGTACAAGTGATATTTTCGGGCTCAACATCGGTAGATAAATCAATAATAGTAACAGGATTAGCTTTTGAAAAGTCTGGTTTATTAGTAACGCTAATTTTATTTTTAACACTAGTTTTGCGTTCAGAATCTTTCTCATTTTCATCTATAAAATTAACAGAATTCTTCTTTAATTTAATATCATCACTCGATGAAATAGTATCTTTAGTTTGGGTATTTCCTGCTTTAATTTTATCAACATTTCCAGAAATACCCATATATTTGTTATTCGAATCGCTGCATTTAAATTTTGAGTCAAAATCTTTATTCAATAAATTGGATGTAGAGTCCAAATTAAATGTATTTTTCTGTTTAGGCATCGTTTTATTTTTGCCAGTTATTTGAGTAGTAGATATATTCGTATTTTGAGTCTTGTTTTCCTCAACAGAATTACAAGTATTATTTTCATGTTCAACGTTATTATTAGAGGAATTCGTACCTGGATTAATACCAATATTACAAGCTTTTTTATCGATATGAAGTTTGTTTGCATTTGCTTTTCTACTCCCATTAATAATCTCATTACTCAACTTAACGTTTTTATTTACATTATAATAATTACTATAATCCATTATAGAGTTGGCGCTATTATTGATACTATAAGGATTAGAATAAGCGTGTTGTCCATTAATAATGTGATCTGAGTTAAACATAAAACCAGGCGCAATTTTATAGGAAGACACTGAACTAGAATTGATTGTATCGTAATTATATTGTAGTTTTGAGTCGAAAATCAAGTCACTATGCTGTGCTTTTAATTGTTTCGCAGAATTAATATTCATTAACGGGTCATGAGAAGAATATGGAATTGGATATGAATTTTTTAATTGAAATTTGTTCGAAGTCTGGTAAATTGATGAAAACTTGTCTTGATTTTGTACGCTATTTTTCATCTTCGGATGGAAAAAATAAGATCTTTCTAAATATCTCGAGGAAATTATTTCATCAATCTGCTTATTTCTCTCTAAAATAGCGCTGCTGTAATTTAATAAATTTTCAGATAAAGCTTTTTTATATTGTTTAATTATACTGAGAAGAGATTGCTGATCTGTAAAATTTTCTGAATTAATTTCTGTTTCATTCAAAATCTCCATTAACTGAGATATTAAATTTTGTGAAATTTCAGAAAGTGTTTTAAAGGCACTTTCTGATGTTAATGCATAATCGTATAAAGACGAAATGCATCCTTTTTGTCTTTCTATTGAGTCTGCCAAATTTGATAAATTTTTCTCAACTATAAACAATCGTTTTTCACTTGAGCTTATATAGCGCTGTAAGTAAGATTCTGTTGAAATGGGAGGTAGTTTTGGTATAGGATCATTTATTGGATGATTTTGTTTATTATCACATGATTTCATATTTTTTGTAAAAGAAGTATTACTAAAATCATCAAGCACGTGCGCCTTTTTAAACCTATATTTAAAACTATCGGCTTCCTTATTAGAATATTTCCTTTTGGTGGATTCATTATCTTTTGTAAAATCCAATGGCATTCTCTTTTTTAAAGTTGCATGATAGCTATTGTTTTTCAAAATTCCTTTACATTTGTTGTCAAATTTATTTCTTCCAATGGTTTCATCCCCTATGTTAGATTCATAATCTTTAGGACAATCTTTATTGATATTTGACTCAATTATATTATTATTCTTAAAAGCAATCACATTTTTATTGTTTAAACCATTCTCATAATTTAATCCAATATTATCACAATTAATATTGTGCTTCATTTTCCTAAGATTCAAACTTGGCTCGCTCATATTTAAAAATCTATTTTCTTCCAAAGTAGATATTTTACAGTTAAAGGCTGGGTTATTAAAATTTTGAATTTTACTTTCGATAACTTTATCTGGCTCCTTTATTCGTTCATTTTCTATAAACTCATTAAACCTATCATTTTTCTCTTTTTTTCCTTGAATATTATTGTTTTCATTTTCCTTCTCAATTTTCTTGGATTTATTTTTTTCTCCATCTGAAGAAATATTTCTTTTTGCTGTGTGTATATTTCTGTCGTTGTACCTATCTTTATCTTTATTTTTGTCTATATTCTTGTCTTTGTTCTTGTCTTTATCCTTGTTTTTATCCTTATCTTCATTCTTGTCTTCAGCCTTGTCTTCATCGTTATCTTTATCATGTCTTTGATTTTCAGCTTCATCTTTTTCTTTATCAATTTCTTTACCTTCATCCTGTTTCTTTTTATCTTTTTGATTTTGCTGATTTTCAGACTGATTTTCAGAATTATTCTCCTTTGGATTTTTCTTTCTAGATTTATTTCTATCGTTTGCTTTATCTTTTTGTCGATATTCTTCATGTTTTTCCTGAGGGACTTTCGAAGAAATATAAAAATTAAATTTTTCTTGATCTTGTGAAAGCTTCCATTTATTTATTTTTTTATTTTGATGGAATATATTTTTTCTTGATATTACCAGTTTTTGTCTTTTTGACTCTTGATTAAAAAATGGAAAATTATATTTTTCTACATAGCTGAAGCTATTTGTATTTATGAAAAATCGTATTAACCGTTTTTGTACGATACCATCACAAAAAACTATCTTTTGTAAATGAGAAAACTTTGATTCCAAATATGAAAATGTCAAACATGTTAAATTTAAATATTCGAAATTGTTATACCAAAAAGAATTGTTGAATGCAAATTGTGGTATTCTTATGAAAACCATGAAAAGATAATTCTTTTTTATTACTAATGAAATATATGCAATTTTTAAACCATTTATAATATCATCGGAATTTTGATTGTAATGGAATATACTATTAAGTTTATAAAAACTATAATATTTAAACCATTGTGACCAATTACAAATTGGTTTGTGGTTGAAATATTGACAAAGCAAGATTGAAACATCTCCATTTAAACTAGGAAAACATATATGTAAGAAAATAGATTTTTTATAGTAAATAAAGTTAAATAAGCATTGTTTTCGTAAAACACAATAATATGTTTGAGTTGATATAGTTTTAGAAGATAGTAAATTAGTCAACCACTTTTTATTTGCAAAATAAAATAAATACAAATGATTTAATAAAAACTTAGAAGTATTAGTATTTACTATACATATAAATTTATTATTTATTTCAAATTTTTTAAAATTTTGAAATTTATAATTAATATTTTCAATATTCTCATCTGATACACCAAGTCTTTTAATTTGATTTTCATTAAACTTAAAACAATTTTGAAATATTATCTGATCGCAACTAAAGTTATCGTATAATGAATGTAGACCTAAAGTTAAAAATTGAAGTTCATTGTTTTTATTTTTGTTAGAAATTTTAAATCTAATAAGTCTCTTTTCTCTTGTAAAGTTATA
Organism: Botryozyma mucatilis; assembly: GCA_030571375.1. Taxonomy (NCBI): domain Eukaryota; kingdom Fungi; phylum Ascomycota; class Trigonopsidomycetes; order Trigonopsidales; family Trigonopsidaceae; genus Botryozyma; species Botryozyma mucatilis. The sequence continues at coordinate 81,452 of JAJLXO010000157.1, read as the reverse complement.
TCCTTTGTTGGAAAGTTGAATTAATTTATAAGTAGAAAATTTTTGAGTTTTTCCAATAATAATTGCGCTACTGTTAAAATTATAATTTGCTCTAAATTTATTATAATTAAAAATGATTGTATATATTTTTGCATTTGTGAAAATAGTTTTCAAAATAGCATTTATACAAATATTAAGATATATTATATTTCTAAAAATATTAGTATAAATTGTTGTGTTTATATGCCAATTATTGACATAATTGTAATCAATATCATTTTTGTTTTCAGTTAGTAGTGCAGTGTTGTGAGTTTGGATATAATTTGAATGAGCCATATTTAGTTAAAAAAAAAAAAAAAAAAAAAAAAAAAAAAAAAAAAAAAAAAAAAAAAAAAAAAAAAAAAA
>JAJLXO010000157.1:67894-75394 GCA_030571375.1 Botryozyma mucatilis | reverse complement strand
ATTTTATGCAAGAGAAGAAGCTTCGCATACTAAAAAAAAAAGAAAATATTATTTTGAACCGCAGCCATCTACTAAAGCTCGTGAAAATATAAAAAATTTTCTAATCCAAAAACCTTTAGTCACTTTACCTAATTCCTTTATACATGTTTATAAAAATGGAAAGCGAACACAGCTTGAATGGAAAGATTTATACGCATTTCTCCCACCACTTTCTCGTCCTTTAGAAACAATTTCAACATGGTCACTTGATGATGGGTCCCTTGGTTATTATCCGACTGCTTCTGTATTTGGGGGAGGGACGGTTAAATTCAATTTGGGACCTACATTTGAATATACACCAGAGGATATTACAATTGATTATAATGCGTCTGTCGAAGATACTATTGAACGTGCAACTTATATAGCTAAAAACGATGTTAAGGATAATCCTTTAAAACAATATATTGTAAAGCCGGCCTCTGATAGATATGAAGAACAAATAGCAGAAGATGTTGTATGGGATATTATTGATGAAGTAGTATACGAAATCGAAGATTCAATATTGGAAACTTTATACCCACAAGATCCACAAGAAAGTGTATTATTAGCATCACAAACTGAAACTACTGAAATTTCAACTTAGAAGTGTAAATTTATATGTACGTGTATGTATTATTTGTTTATAGATTAAATTATACGTTCTTATGGTAAATTAAACCAAAAAAGTAAAAAATAGAAAAAAAAAATAAAAAATAAGGAGAAATAAAATAATTATTACTTTATTGCATGTATATATATATATGTAAGTATGTATTTATGTCCCTACTTTTACGTGTTTTTCCCATAGGGTATTGCAAAGTGGACACTTGGGATTGGTTTCTTTACTATCAAAATATGACTCTGCACAGTAAAGATGTAAAAAACAACTACATTCTTGATCTCCGCATCGCTGTCCATAAGTCAATGGCTCGTTACATCGAGAACAATGTCTTAATCTTTCTATAATTTTAGTTGAACCATCCGCACTTGTATATTCTGTATTATAGGTTTTAATTAAGTATGATTTTAATTCCTCTATACATTTTTGGGATAAAGTATAAACACCACTGATTGGAGACAGTAACCAACCGTCAGAAATGTATGAATTAATTATACTATCCGTTTTTGATGCAGTTAATTTAAGATCATGTCCGTCATGATGAATGTGTATAGAACGAGCACTGTATTTCAAATTATAATGATCATACTCTAAAAAAATTATTTCATCCATATTTTGCAAATTCCTTTTTCTTTTTTCTAAAATTGATCGTTCCTGCCGTCTCTTTAAAGAATTTTTCATTGCATTCACATAAAATAAGCTATCATTTGCATTATTTGCTTCATTTGAAGTTGATTCTTGTACCGATTCCTCTACCTCTATAGTACCAGAAGGATCAAATATTTCATCCAATATAAGTCTAAATACAAATATTTCTAGAGTTGTATGGCTTTTAGAAGATTTTGCAGGAGCATCAACTAGGGCATTGCAAAATATCCATGAAGTTTTTCCTTTGGAAGATCTTTGATTTCTAATCGATTTAACATTAAATCCATATACTTCCATCACTCTTGATATTTTCTCCATACCATCTTTAAGAACTTCGTTAGGCACCTCACTTGGTTTCACCATATCATCGTCATCAATATCTTCTTCTTCAAGAACTTTATCCCATTGTTCTAATTCTCTTTCTTTAGTAAGATAATAACTGTCTGGTTCTCTACCATATGTATCTAATATACGTTCAACATTTACAACCCTAGCTAAAATGTGTTTTATTTCCCCACTAGTTAGTTCTCCTTGAAAAATTAGTGCTTGTAAAACTGATTTTTCCACGTTTGATAATGTTATTTTATCTGTTTCTTCTTCCATTTAATTTTTAATAATTTACAAAAATATTTATTTTTATTATTTGTTATTTGCAATAAAATATTTCTCCGAATTAGCAAACAGGTAGCATGAGTTTTTAATAATTGTTTAAAATTTATTCACAATTCAAGAAATTTTTTGATAAAAAAAATTTAAAAAAATTTAATAATAATGTTTCAAAAAATAAAAAATAAAATCTGTTACTGTTAAAAAAATTTCATTTCTATAAATAGAATTTAAATAAAGAGCGTTTGTGATATTATGAATTGTTTAATATATTCATGACAATTTTTAAAGTACTTAGAGCATTATATAAATAATATGCTTTCTTCCTATAAAAATTGAGTTTTATCTTAATTCTAATTTTTACTATTTATGGAGACTAAAATGAAAATATAACTTAGACATACACTTATGCTAATTTATTAACACAATTTTTTTAGTTTATGATAGTCAAAAATGCATTTACAAAAAGTTTTTATAGGCTCTTTACATAAATATTTATATTTTCTACTTTTCGATCAATAACTTTCTAAAAAAATAACTTAGACTACGCACAGAATTATAAAAATACAACAAAATGATACTCAAAAAAGTAAGTATATCGTTTTAAAACTCGGATTGATGAAACCGAATAACAAAAAAAAAAAAAAAAATTAATGCATTGAAAAAATAAGATAAGTAAAAAATATTATTTATGATCAAAAATAAAGTTATGTGTATTTCTAGTATAGTCCCAAATAAATTTGCTCAAAAATAAACATGATTAGAGATATCTCCAAATAATAAAAGCTAAGATGGATTTCAATAATACAAACTTAAATATGTTATTAGCAAGTAAGTATATTGTATAACCAGATATTATGATATGAATATTTCTACATAGATATTACATAAAATTATTAAATCTTTTTAAAGATTCAAAAATAAGCACTTAAGTATATAAATACAAAAAACAAAAATATCAAATAACTATTATCTATATTTCAAACATTTACATTAAAAATATATTAATATTATTTAAAAAATTTTTAAAAGTTATACTTTATCTATCAAAAATAAGATAATATCACAGATAAATTAAACGACTTATGCAGTAATTTAGCTGAATTTTAAAAACATTATACATAGAAGTACCCGAAGTTTTACATAAAAAATCTTCATATTAATATCGAGTACTAACTATGAGTTCATAACAAAATGTAGAAAAATTTAAAAGAAAAAAATGGTTCATCTTAATAAAAAAAAAACATATTCCAAAATAAATATAATTATTTTTTTAAAACAATTCTTTTTAATAAAGAGACACATAATATATATATATATATATGATTAATTTAAACTTTTATAAAATGTATAATTCCCATGTCTTGTAGCATAAAATACATAATGCATGAGGTCATTTTTCGCAAATTCAGTGACCATACTTTAATACACATTATACTAGATAGAGCTGGGCAACTGGACCGTCTTTTCCATAGTAACTGTCTTTTAGTCGTCTAATTTTTTAGCGGTCTACTTTTAGACGGTCCAAAATAGACGGTCTTTTTTTTGGACCGTCTTTTTTCTGGACGGTCCAAAAAGACCGTAGGTAAGAGAAATCGTAATACGGTTTATTTTTTCGTAATATTTATTAGAGCTAGTTTACTATTCCAAATGATACAAATGCACAGATATTTCATTTGTGATTTCATTTATACAACCATATCTTGAAACTTTTTTTTTAATATCATTACATTTTATATACAAATTAATAAAAATTTTAAATAAAATTTGAAAATATAATTTTAAATATAAAACAAATTGAATTTCGTCTTAAATTACTAGTACATAACATAATGAACAACTACTAGCTTCTCATTTCACAACGGGACTCCAGGACCAATAAATCATAGAAAATAAACAATAAACTTGAAAAATATTAATAATTTATCATCAAACATAAAATATTAAGGATTAATCAGTAGAAAGCAAGTAATCAGATTTAGTGAATATAAACCAACGAATTATCTTACATCTTAGATTGAAAAATAAGTTTATCAATAAATTATGATTCAAGAAAAAATCTCCAATTAACGAAAATAAAAAACTATAAAACATATTTCGTAATACAATTTCTCTTGCCTACGGTCTTTTTGGACCGTCCAAAAATAGTGTATCAATATCGAAATCTAAAAGGATAACAGAATTCAAATATTGTAATAAGTAATACTATGTAATACATACTATCTGGTTATAGTACATATATAATACTATATGATATTAATAAATAGAATTAAATAAAGTTTGTGTAATGTTATGTGTAGAAAAATGGCTTTTCAATTTGTAGTTTATATTATTAAATGTACGTAAGTTTCGATACAATACTAAATATAGATTTATAAATTAAGGTACAAAAGGTAACAATGTTTTTTACTCATTTCTTCAGAATTATTTAATTTTTTTTTTGTTTTATTTGTAAAAATGATTTTTATAATGATAGCCAAAAATAAAGAATTTAAAAGTATAATATTTCAAAAAAATATTTAGGTATCTAATTAGTCAAATTCATTTTCTTTTATAGATTCAGATGACTGATTTAGTCATCTGAATAGTTCATATTGAGATTTACTACGTATTAGCTGTTAAGTTTAAAAAGTTGTTATAGTAAACATGATACGACAAGGTTGTAATGAAATTTATTTAAATTATCTAACAGATTCCCTCGTAGCTCAGTCGGTAGAGCGTTCGGCTTTTAATACAAAGCTGACCGAAATGTCCAGGGTTCGAGCCCCTGCGAGGGAGCTTATTTTTTGCATTTTTATGTTATTAAAAATAACATAATTTACCCGTTATAAAAAATAAAATTATGTTTGTATTATGTAATTCCCTCGTAGCTCAGTCGGTAGAGCGTTCGGCTTTTAACACAAAGCTGACCGAAATGTCCAGGGTTCGAGCCCCTGCGAGGGAGCTTACATTTTTTTTTTTTTGAGAATTGAAATGCACAAATAGATGATGAAAATTGTGTTGAAAAATATCACTAAAGACTCATTATATTCAACTATCCAAAGTATGGTATTTAGCATTATAAAGTTACTATTTAATAGCATAATCATATTTATATCAGTAAATTTTATATCCCATTAACTTCAATATGAATTCGAATTTTTATGTAAAATTATAAATATTATTATTTCAGCCAATTCTAAACTTTATTTCATAAACATAAGCTAAAAAATTCAAAATCAGTATACATCAAATAAACACATTCAACTCATCATAAGAGAAAAAAAAACTTTATTAAAATAACAATATAGATATATAATTAGAGAATTTAATTAAAAAATAAACATAAAAAAAAGTGTATTTTAGTAACTTTTATGATTGCACATTTTACCACGAACAGATTTATATTTTAAACTACATATGTATTATATATTGTAATATTTAATAGATATTTTTTAAAGTACTTTTTCAAGTAAACATATTTTATTATATTTGAAGAATGTAATAGAACCCTTTTATCTAGGGATGAATTTTGGTTAAACTAATAGACACCAATAGAATAATATTTGGAATATATAATTAATTGAATATGAATGCAATTCATGCTTTATTTGCTTTTTGTGCATTCGAAACTATGTTTCAAAGAGTTAAAAAAATAAAAAAATAAATAAAAAAATAAAAACAAAAAATAAAAATTATATAATTATAAAATCAAAAGCAGTAGTTGCAAAAATTCCTGATACAATAATAAATTATACTACTTTATACATATACGAAATAAAAATATTCTAGGCTAAAACATCTTATTTAACAGAAAGATTTACAAATATACAAATATATAAATTAAAATTATAAATTAATATTATAAATTAATATTTTCTTGAACACTGGCTGATAAGCTTAATATCCAAAACAATCATGCACATAAAAACCAAAGTACAAAAACAAATAAATTAACTAATCTCAATAGTAAACTTTTAACATATACAAAAAAACTGAATAATAAAAAAAGTCTTTCATGGACAATTTCACTATATATATTGTAGCCAATGGTCATTGTATATGAATTAAAAATTGTATTATTAGACAGAATTTACTATACAAAATATCCAAAAATATAAGCTTAGGGTTTTCGTTGCTGTTATAAATATATAGAAAAATTAAAAATTTAAATAAAAAAATATCTCGAGATGAAGTACGCGAAATTGAATAAACGGGAACTACAGTAATAGTAAAAAACTATCAAAAACCAAAATAGCATTAATAATATTAATAATAATAGTATTATTATTATTTTAACTAGTGTTGTTTTTATATTATTAATATAATATTAAATAATATTAATATTGCTTTCATTATTATCACTGTTGTTTTCTCATTTAGATACTGGTATATCATATTAAAATATAGTCATGTGGCTTACTCAGCAGCAGCGTATGTCTTTTTGATTTGTTTTAAATTTAATTAGATTATTGGAATTCAGCTTATTTAAAATAATAAATAACTTTTAATATAATGGTGTAATGGTGTAATTTAAAAATAAACTAACTATATGCATTTGATGTAATTCAATAACTAATATAAGCGTTTTTTTTTTTTTTTTTATATATTTATAATATATAGAAGTTGGCGTGGCTTTGACTACTGGAGGTATTTCTTTTTTGATAGTTTTTTTTTTTTTTATTAAATATAAGAAATCTCTAATATATATATATTTTTTTTTATTTTTTTTTTTTTAATTAGGATGTATTTTTTTTATAATGGGGGTGTTTATGCTATTTGATGCTGCTCTTCTTGCCTTTGGAAATGTAAGAAAATAGACATGTAAATGATTTATAAAGATATGACTTAATCAATGAATTATGGAATTACTTGATTAATTGAAATATCTTTTTAGTAAATTAATATGTTGAAGACTAGAGTAAATTTTATTAACATATTCAGATACTATTTTTATGTGGATTAGTACTTGTTGTAGGAGTACGTAAAACAGGATATTTTTTTGCAAGAAAATCTAAAATCCGAGGCACTATCTGTTTCTCTCTAGGGATTTTCCTTATATTAATAAAACATGCATTTATTGGATTTATTATTGAATTTTTTGGAATTTTAAATCTATTTGGTGACTTTTTTGGCGTAATCGTTTCTTTCTTACGGTCACTTCCTATAATAGGGCCTCTTCTTTCGCATCCTTTTATAGCTCCTGTATGTGTATATGTGTGTGATGAATTTTTTTTTTTATAAATTGATTCTAACTAATTTTTTTTTCCTTTAATTTCTTTTTTTTTTTATTATAATTTTTTTTAAATAGATTATAGACCGTGCGGCCGGAATCCGTGTTCTACCTGTATAGCATATTCAATCTAAATATTCTAATTGAGAAAAGAAAAATTATATATATAGTTAAATTTAATGCCTATATATTTTATTTTTACTTTAAAGTACTTAATTTAAATTTTATTCATTTATATAACTAATTTATATCACTGTAATTTTAGAGCATACTGTTTTAGTTTTTTTTTTTAATAAACTATCATTTACAAGGTTGGCACATAATTTATTTTGTTATAAATATTTATGTAAAAATATTTAATAGTTATTTTTATATTTTAATATTTTACTTAATCATT
>JAJLXO010000157.1:49464-67794 GCA_030571375.1 Botryozyma mucatilis | reverse complement strand
AATTTGAATCAATATCCAACACTGATAAGATAATCAGCAAGTTTTTCGACAACCTTAGCAGCTTCTCCAGGAACAACACCGGAAGGATAATGTGCTATAAGAATAGCTTGTTTTGTACGCACACAACATACACCTTCAGCTCCTTTTTTACCATAAATAGAACGATCATTTGAAAGTATTAAGAAATATTTTTCTGACTGTAAGTGAAGTCCCTTAGCTTGAAGACCATCTGAATTATCGAACCCTTTTGAAATTTCGGCAACTTCAGGAGCAGAAACCTATTAAAAGGGAAAAAGTTAGTAAACAAAAAAATTAATAAATATTAATAAGTCAATAATAAATAGTCAATAGTAAATAGTCAATAGTAAATAGTCAATAATAAATAAATAAAAACGAAAAAAAAAAATAAGAGAAATAAAAAAAATAAAAAAAAAAAGAAAATAAATACTTTATTTATAAAACATATATATAAAAAAAACCAAAAATATATTTTAAATTATATGTCTTCAAATCAGACTAAAATGCGATTAAATTCATACCTCAAAACCAGCTGATTTAGCCCATACAGAATCACCGGCTCTAGAGAAAATTGCTGCCTTATCAACGCTTTTAGTAGCAATAAGATTATCAATATAGGCTAATATATAAATAATGAGTAAGTAAAATATTCAAATAAATATGTATAATATTAGTTTATTACGAATTTATTTTTTCAATTTCCAAACTTACTTTGCCACGACATATTTTTCAAACTTTTAGAATTTTCAACTTTTATACAACCTTAATTCTGAAAATTATTGAAATTTGGCAAATGAACTTATAATAATATTTATGATAAAATTTACTCAACAGTATTAAAATTACTGTGGTTGCTGTTTTTTAGTAAATGACACTTGTATACATTACAAATATATTAATTTATTTATTTATTTATTTATATATTTATATACAGTAATATTATGATTATTATTGATAAAAATAATGTTTTTAAATTATTATTACCGAATAAAAAAAAAATAATATAATACCACCAATGTAATTTAGAAAATATTTTTTTATACATTTACATCGTATTTAGAAAAATATTGTATATATTTTTAATTTGTTTTATTAAATAAATACGCTCTTATTAGTATTAGTCCGGCGGCATATTATGCGGTAAAATTGAATGAATAAATATATTTAATACGTTATATTTAATACGTTATTTTTTTTTTTTTTTAAATATATATATATATATATATATATGTTTTAGTATTTTAGTATTTTAGTGTTTATTCTTTATCGATTTAAGTAAAAGATCTAATCAAATTTAAAGTAAATAATCTTGTAAGCAAATTATATTGTATATACATTTAAAGTCCTTTTTCATACATAAGTTCCATCCCATCATTAATAAAATAAACCTTCAAATGAGTACCTTGTTTATAGACTTCTCTGGGTACTTTAAGATTGGCTTTTAAAACTCCCATTCCAGAATCAGGTTGTGGTGATAACCTTTTCAAAGCTAATAGTTCATCTTTCTCTGGAATTCCTACAATAACAAACCAACTTTCTTTCTGCGGTTTAGGAAACTTGGGAGCATAAATATAAAAATTCTTATTCGAAAGATAATTTTTTCTTTTAAATGTAATTGAAATAGTTGCAAAGTCTTCCAAGTCTACTTTATTTTGCTTCCCATTTTCATTATTATTCCAAAAGCAATCAAAAGTACCTAACGGAAGATTTTTAATACGATTCTTAAACTCATTCCTTTGTTTAGTCGCCAACTTAAGCTTCTTGCCTAATTCTTCTATACCAGCATCATTCAAATTAGCCAGTTCAGAAAAATTTGAGTATATTTTTAAATCATCATTATTAGATTTATCTTCATTAGTTTCTTCTTCTCCTTTGATATAAGACTTTGGCTCTAACCCAGCAAGAACGCATAAAGGATTTGGATCATCAAACCATTTAGCTTGTTTTAAGGATTGCATTACTGATATAAATTTTATAGTCGTAGAAAGTATTCTTTTTTCTGCTGAAATATCAACATAACATTGTAATATACGTAAACTTTGATCAAGAACAGAAAGTGTATCTTGAATGTAATCAGACACCGGAAGTTCAAGTCTGCTAATAAATGATTGAACAAGTAAGAAAGCTTTAATATGGGGATCCCACATAGGCAATCCTACCATGCGCTCTCCTGGATACCGAACATCCTTTGATAATTCTATATTTACCAAATCTTCATTATGTCGAACAGAAAGCTCGTTATATTCATTCGCCTCGCACATCCATTGCATACAGTCAACAAATTTTGCATGCGGAGTAATCTTTTGAAGAAGATTTCGAACTGTTTTATGAGAGATATAGTAGTAGCTTGCAATATGTAAGTATGGTGTAGGTCTAATTACCATATCTATGCTTAAAGGTGAAATACACTTGGATTCGGTTAGTTCGCTTAAAGAATTACTTACTAAGTTAATAAGCCATTGGTTTACATCTTCAATTGAGCTCTTTTCTATACCATAATAAGAAGGATTTTTATAAATTCTTCGAAATAAATAAGTCCAAGTAAGAAAGTCTAAAGCCTCTTGCTTAGTCTTTATAGTCTTATTGGAAATCTCAGCTCCAATATGATCCACTAACATTTTATGAAGAGAAGATTCAACTGGAAATCCAGAATGAATAAAATGTTTGTAAAAAGATTTCTTTGACTCTTTGGTAAAAATCATAGCAACTCCACTTGTATCAAATGCTGGACGACCTGCTCTTCCCATCATTTGTAAAATATCGGTCAAATCCATGTCTTTATATGCCTCAATTTTAGCATCAAAAAATTGTGTTCCTTTAATAACAACTAAATAAGCCGGTAAGTTAACACCCCAAGCTAATGTAGAGGTTGCAACCAAAATTTGTATTTTATTAGAGGCAAACAATTCGTGACTTATCCTGCGATCTGAGTCTTCCAAACCAGCATGATGCATTCCAATTCCAAATTGTAATGATAATTTAAGGGTCTCATCTTTAACTTGAGAGAGGATCATAGAAAGTTCATTCTCATCCATCTTTAAAAAAGTTCGAGGATTATCTTCCATACCACAGAAATTTATCAAATCCATAGCTGTAAGTCTTGTTTGCCGACGAGAAGGTACAAATACTAAAGCTGGTTTTGATGATGAATGAGACTTTATTGCAAGAAATACGGGCTTATTCATGGATTTCATTAATGGTCCAAATCCTAAATCATCAGGGAATCCATCAATGTACATTTCTAATGGTACTGGACGAACTGATTGAGGAAAATTATATAACCCATCATCAACATTAAGCCAAGACGCAAGATCAGACGCATTTGCAACCGCTGTTGACATACCCATTAATCGCACTTGTCGTTTTGTTTGGTTAGAAATATAGTTCATTCGACTAACGATCATTTCTAGAATTGGACCACGATCACTGGCGAGTAAATGAATTTCATCCATTATTACCAAACTAACTTGTTGGATGAATTTACGTGTTCTCCAATTTCTACTAATACCATCAAACTTTTCTGGAGTAGTGATCAATATATCTGCTGCTTTAACTTCAGCAGCGTCGGGAGCAGTATCTCCTGTAAGTTCAACAAGACGTCGACCAACGTACTTATTTAACTTTTTCCAATCTTCGACTCTTTCACGTACCAAAGCTTTCATAGGAGCAATATAAACAACCTTAGACTTTGGAAACTCTCTAAATGCCCACCACATAGCAATTTCAGATGCTATCGTTTTACCAGATCCTGTGGGAGATCCTATTAAAACATTTGAACTCTTATGATATAATTCATGAAATACCATTGTTTGCATAGGATTAAAAAAACTAAATTTTTCATTGTACATAAGTTCGACAAATGGGTTGTGTAAAGCAGTAGTTGGAAGAGGTTGCAAATTTAAAAGCTTTGTCTGAATATTTTCCAATTCAGGCCGAATTAAATGTTGAAACGATATAGCATTTACAGTTTCTACATCAGCCCACGTATCTGAAATAGCGCGCACAACGACTTGAGAAGGCATTGGGTCTGAGAGTGGTATAGCAAACTCGAGCGTTCGAGTTGATTTATAAAATTTTTTGAAAAATATGAGTTTTTCTGAGTGTAAAATTTCTGAAGAATTCGAGTCTTCTACCCATATCCAATAATATTCTGCTTTACCGTTAAATCGATCACTCCATTCAAAATCAGCTCGTATAGACAAAGAAATCTTCAATACACTTTTAGTAAGAGGAAAAATAGTTGTTTCAATAGAAATTAAAGGTAAATTATAGAGATACTTTATAATTAAAGAACCATATCTTCTGTTGTGTACAAGCTCTCCCATCTCAGCTGGTTCTATTTCTCGCAATTCTCTAATGGAGTTATGCTCTTTTACTTCTAAATTTCTAATAATCTGAGCGGGTAGATCAAATTGTGCTAACGGATGCTCAAATGACCATAGACGTTTATCAATAGATTTGCACAACGACAAAAGTACTCTAGCAAGTAGCCCCCATCTTCTATTCATTGCAACCATAAAAAGTGCTCTACAAATTCTGGCCGCATTTTGTGCAACATACGAACTATCTGAAATAAGCGAAAACTCTCGCATGTTCGCTTTTGAAATAAATGCTTGAAGAAGAATATTCGTTTTACCATGCGCTGTATCTGAAGTACCCGCTATTTGACACGGAGAATAATTGTCTTTCAAATTAGATAGTTCCTTTGTTTCTTCAGGTCGAGCTCTAATGTTATCAAACTCACCACTCATACTTATCATTGCAAAAATATCTGCTTCAGTAGCATTTGATTTCATCATAGCATTAAAAATTTCTACTGAGTTATTTAACAAATAAAAATCAGATGCTACCCTTCCTGTATCTTTAGGATAAAGAGCGCCAGTTTTTTCGTCATAAGTAATCATTTGAACTTGTTTCAGCCTTAAAGCCGCGTTTTTAATCAATTGTGTTCTCTTTTCCATCAAATTTAGATCGTCTTGAACTGTTTTCCATGTCATACCATAAGAAAGTGGGTTCTTGCGCATGCGCACATATAAGTATGTATAACCCAACCACTGTATACCTTCATCTATACTTGTAACAGTTCCTAAAGATATTTCAGCATTAAGATTATCCACTATTCGCTCAATAAAACGTGATTCAATTGGATTCTGTTGCATAACAGCAGAAACATAATGTCCTAATTTATCTATAGAAGTGACTAAAAAGGCAATTCCGTATTGTTCAAATTGTGGGCGTCCAGCACGACCAAAAATTTGAATTACATCAGAAACACCCATATCTGTAAATCCTCCCTTTTTTGAGTCATATATTTGAGTGCCTTTAATAATTACAGCAGCAGCAGGTAAATTTACACCCCAAGCTAGTGTAGCTGTACAACACAAAACTTTAAGATGACCTTGAGCAAAGAGACGTTCTATCAAATTACGATCTGATCTTAACATTCCTGCATGATGTATTCCAATACCATTTTTGAGTACATCTCGGATATCCTTGTTTTTCGACCTATCTATATCCTTTATAACATTTTTATGCTGAGGATTATCAGAACAATCCAATAGTGACAAGTCCCCTTCTTTTTGAGCTGTTTCTAGTATTTTGCGGGCTGTACGTAGGGTATCGTTACGCGAATGTACAAAAATCATCACTTGATGATCTTGCAAAAGCATTTCTCTTAGTTTTTCATAAACAATATTTTCGGTGTTGATCATTGCTTGCTTTGAGCCTACTTTACCACGCGCCCCCAAAAAATGTTGTTCAAGAGGTACAGGCCGAAAAGAAGAGTCGAAAAAAAATAAACCAATATAAGGGTTAACCTTCAGAAAATCAGCCACATCAAGATAGTTAGGAAGAGTAGCAGATAAACCAATTATTCGAATCATAGATTGTGAACTTTCCACTTGTCGAAGGGTTCTAGCAACGATTGATTCTATTACAGCTCCTCTTTCTTCATGTAAAAGATGGACTTCATCAATAATTAAAAGTTTAACTTTTTGAGTTAGCTCTGTGTCACCTGTACCCTTTCTAGTAACCACATCCCATTTTTCGGGAGTAGTGACAATAATTTGAGTATTCATTATTTCTTGCTTAGTCAACTGCATATCACCAGTTAACTCTCTTACTGAGATTTGAAGCCAAGCTAGCTTTTTTGAAAATTTTTCAACAATTTCAGAAGCAAGTGCTTTTAGTGGTGCAATATATATTATTTTAAATTCTGATTTTTCAACAATAAAATTATTCTTATTAGTATTCAAGTCATTTTCATTTTCATTTTCTGAAAGTGAAGGAGAAATAGTTGAAGTAAACTGATTTATTGTATGCAAAATAGTGAGCATTGCAACATCAGTTTTACCCGCACCTGTAGGTGCACATATCAACATATTTTCATTTGTGGTATAGGCAACTTCATAAACCAATGATTGTATTCGATTTAGTGAATCATATCCTTTAAAAGTATTTTGAATGAGAAAGTCTAGAGAAGAGAGAGGAATAAAACCTACATTACCAGGTATTACCGGTGATTTCTTTGATGGTGGAACAGCAATTTCTTCATAATATTGTTCTTCTATCCTTGTAGTTCCAAGAGGCAAGGAAAACTTATTACCATAAGTGTTTAAAATAGTTCCTTCTGAGCCAGGAGCGCGATAAACATGAGGGTATTGAGTTTGAATTGAAGCAGGTTTTAGATCCGTAGTATCACGTGCTTTTAATGAATTTTGTAAAAAAATTTGTTCCATTTCTGATTCTGTCATAAGATGTGGAGTTGATTTTGATGATTCATCAATATTTGAAATTTTTTGACGATTTTTTTGCTGTAATTTATAATTATCCTTTTCTTCCTGAGTATTAATATTAACACTTGAAAGTGGGTTTAATACACTCTGTGAAGATAAAACATTATTGGCTGATAATTTAAAAGCATCTTTTTTAGCCATTAGATCCATAATAAAGTCCATATCATTATATCCAAGAAATGAAATTAGTGAATCATTTAATTCAATTTGAGACATATCGGATTGTAAAATATCTAGTAATTTTGAATATAAAGTTTCAGAATCGAACGAACTTGAGTAATGATCAATGTATTTATCGCACATAGACTGAAGCCAAATACATAAAGAATCATATGATGAATTATTATCATTTTCAATATTTTTAAAATTATCATTATTATAAGATGAAATATTAATATCTAAAATTTTTTTGCAATAAGAACTTTTAGAATCCTTAAAAGACCATAAGTCATTATCATATTTTGGGTCTTGATTCGAATTTAAATCTATAAAGTTTGTCTTTGAAAGATACTCAAGTTGTGAATGCATATGATTGACATTTTTAATAAATGCTTTTAATTCAGAATCAATTCCGTTTTCATTCGTCATTATTCAATTGAATCCAATAAAAGTTAAATGCAAATAGTATTAAATTTCGCTTAAAAATGGAATTCAAAAAATATAATTATTGAATATATAAATGTAAAATATAAATCGTCCAATATAATAACCTTAATAAAACTAAATTAGATAATTCAAATTAATGCGTATTATAAGTTATATTATTTTTTTTTTTTTTTTAAATTTTTAAATTTTAAATTTTAAATTTTTTTTGTTTAGTATTTAATATTATATTTAATCTATTAAACCTATTTATTTATATAGATCGCTAATAAACAAACTATTTTACATATAAATAAATTGATTACATGGCGGTTCACAAAATCCAAATAAATTTTTTACATAATAAAAAATAGATTAGTTTAAAAAAATTATTTAAATTAAATTTTATTTCTAATTTACAATTATGATAATTTGATTTAATTTATCATCGTTAAATTTTTTTTATTTTTTTAAATATCACATAGCCGTATTATCTTAAACTTATTCTGAGCTAATAAAAAAATGCATGATTAGAAAAATTATATTCCATAATTATAATATTTTTAGATTAACTAGATGATTTAATAATATAGTATGTAAGAAATATACATAGATGGCTTTAATTATGTTATATGTATAGTCAGTCAGTCATAAATTGATTTTTTAATTAATTTATTTTTCTATTACGTTTACAGTTATATTTTCTATTAAAGTATTCATTTCTGAAAATGAGAAAATATAATCTTAAGAAGATATTTAATTAGAAATATTTTGTAAATAAAAATTGAACTAGTTCTTTTACTGGTTTTATTAATTTATTTTAAATATAAAGCAATGTTTTCATAGTGTTGGAAGCTAAACTTTTAAGTACTATTCGTAAATCAAAAAAGTAGTTCCAAAACAATCTTTTTATTTTTATTTTTATTTTGCATGTTATTTAACATTACTTTTCCAAATTGCTTATAACTACTTAAAACTTTACTCACCAAATAACGGACATAGGTTCCAACTAAATAGAAACAATAATTTCATATAGAATTTATCAAAATTTTTATAATAACTGTTACAAAACAAATATTTACAAGTGGTTTACATAAATATTTTTGATTAACCTGGAGTGACAAAAAAAAAAAAAAAAAAAAAACAATGATATCATTTTGAATTAATGATAAATATGTTAATTTCATACTTTTATTTTTAAACATTTTCTATTTTATCACATATTATCATTCAAAGTGAGTAATTTATCTAGTGCTTACATATCATTTACAAGTGGAAAATAGATGTAGAAAAACTGAAATGGGGTTTATTACATTATTTTTAAAGGTCCTTATATTTTTAAAGTAGCACTTTAGATATTGATTTTACATAATATAATGCGAGGCATATAAATAACTCATTTACAGTTTGTTTTTAAAAACACATAAAGTTCATTAATATCACATAAAAAATAAAAGTATAATCGATAGTTTAAAAATAAAATATATTAGGTAGATTTTTATTAATAAGAGATTAATCTTCAGTTTATTCAATTTTTACAATATCTCCGTTTTCTAATTATATTTAAATAGTAAACAGAAATTTTATTTCCTATTCATGTATTAGGAATTAAAAACCTGTTAATAATAGCCTGTTAAGCTCAAAATAAGATCGTAATTATAATGTAAACCGTAATAACATAACAACCATCTATTAAGATTAATTCCAAGATTTGATTTTAAATAAGGCACTTAAGAAGTTATGCACGATCTACAGTTTAATAATATTTTTTTTTGTAGTAATAAAATTTTATGAAAAATAATACATTGTAAGTTGCTTAAATTAATAATTTATATTTTAAAAGAGCTTTATTTTTTTTTTTTTTGCTTAAAGCTAACTAAGTAACAAATAACATATTTATTAGATGAGTTAGGTAGTATATTAGAAACCCTTAAGGATTCACCCGTATGATTGAAGATCATTGGTTTTTGTGTGGGGTTACTTTAGTTTTTAATATTTTGCCAGCTTATTTAGTTTTAATAAAATTATTTATTTGAATTAGTATTTAGAGACATAAACATGAAGATAAATATAACAACATACGTAAGAATATAATATGTTTTCAAAAATCTTAAATATGAGACCTATTTACAAAAAATAAATAAATAAATTGTTTAAATATGCATTAATTAAATTTTAATTACTAAAAGAAAAAAAAAAAAAAAAAAAAAATTTAAACTAAAAAGGATAAAATTTTAATAGTATATAAAAATGGAGTGGAGAATTAAAGTTTACGTATGACGACGAAAATTATAAAAAGTAGAATTGCATTTCTTATAGTATGTAATCATCTATATAATAAATAAAAAAATATTTCAATTGTTAATTAAATAAAAAAGGAAGTCCATAATATACTATTACAGAAGTACAAATATACAGTTACAGCGGAGATTATCAATCATGAGCGATTTATAAACATATAAATACATAATAGAATTTGAATGATATTGTCCCTCATTTTTGAATAACTTTCCATCTAAAGTTGGGTTCGCACAAAATGTGCTTAATTATAATAAAAAGTGTTTAAAAGAGAAGGGTTTTCTTATCAAAAATTAATGCAAAACTGTTTAATTAAAATTATTATATTATTTTGTAACTTATTACTTATTATAGTAAGTAAATATTTTTGTCATCTTAATATTATACAAATATAGATTAGCATCCCATAAAATAATTAATAAGCACATGTCTAATCTAATACATTAATTAAGAATATTGTATATTATCTATAAAATCAAATAATATTTACATTTTTTTTTTTTTTTTTTTTTTTTTTTTAAAAAAAAAAAGCCAATTTCAATAGGATTAACGTTTTCTTTATTATATTACTTAGTTTATGAAATAGTTTACAAAATTATTCAAAAAGTTTTACTAAATAAAATATTAGTACTTTTTAACAAAAAAAAAATTCTAATGTGAGTGTGATTTACTATCACAATGTATAAAATTAGTGTAGACTCTTCAAATAAATAGAAAGCTAGTATAATTATAGTGAAGATAATGGTATCAATTGTTTATATATAAATAAATACTTTACCATTATCGTCATGACAATCAAGTCTAATTATATTATACGGTATCAAGTAATTCTTCAATGGATTATAAACTGGAATAAAAAAAACTTGTTGTTATTAATAATTAGTAATAAAAAATATTAAGATAACAAAAAAAATTTTTTTATTTGTTTAAGTAGTGCACAAAAATAAATTTTAAATAATATTTACTATGGAAACAGCGATGTGTTTAATATTCGATTCGCTTTTATGTGTACTCTAATTCTTATTTATTATTAACATTTACTAAAGTGTATCAAACATATTTATTATGAAATCAAGTGGGACTATTAATTTTATTAAATTTTTTTTTTTTTTTTTTATTTATAATTAATTTGAAAAAAATAATATATTGTTTTAAAGACCCAGTATATTTTTAAATAATATTTTATCTTTTTCTATATTATATTCATAGTATTCCCTTTTTTTATAAATATGGAGATCTTTCGGAGAAATTATTCGCGTGTTTCTATAACAACTAAAAGATGGGGGTACATCAATAAGAAATTATTTATATAATCAAGACATAATACTTACATAATCCAACTGTAGTTGTACAATAAAGTAATACATAAAATAAATTATACATAAATATAAATAAAACAAAAGTATAAAAAGTAAGCATAAACAGAAAAAAAAAAAATACGGGAATAAATAAATAAACGAACAAATTAATTGGTCAGATAATATAATAGAAAAAAATAAATTACTAAATTATAAAATAGTAAATAATAAGGTAAATAAATTATATATAAAAAAAAATAAAAGATCCTTATTATTTCGTATTTTTTTATTTACAATATTTTATTATAAGCGGTATAATAATTTATACTCGGAATAATCTTATTTTTGTTTATTTTTATTATTTTTTCTTCGTATTTAATTAATAAACTTACCACAATTTTTTTATTTTTTATTTTTCATTTTTTTGGTTTCTTTTTGCTTTTTTTTTTTTTTTTTTTTTTTTTTTTTTTTTTTTTATATATATACGAAAAAGTGTGACTACCAGGAATTGATATCTAGTTGATTAATTAATTATATGCAGAGAAATATATTAATTTAAACAGATTTATAGTGTGACTTATTAACTATTAAATATTTTTATATATTTATTTATATGTGTTAATAGGAAAAATTTATGTGTATTGGTTTATTTTTAATTCATATATTTTATTAGATATATAAAGGAATAAACTTTTATTATAAGTTTTTAAATAATCTGCAAACTTTATTTATTAAAATAGTACATTAGGAATTTTAACTTGATATTATTTTCATTTCAATAGTTATTACTCTGGGCTAGTACAATATATTTAAAACTGAATTAAAATTTTAATTAAAATATTATTTCCTATTTATTATTTATTATTTATTGTCTTTGTTGTTTAGTTAAACACAAAACCTATAACGTTTATATGAAAAATTTTGATAACGACAGAAACAATAAGAAGCATAGAGTTAAAAGCAACGACAAAAAGCAAAATAAAAACGAAAACGAAAGCGAAAGGTATACAACTGAAAGTAAAAATTTTTATAATAAATTCGAACAAAATAATTGCGCGTCTTATAATAATTCTTTTTCACAGTTTAAAAGATCTTCCTTTAGTGGATCAGTAAATAATCATAATAACAATAGCTACAATACTTCTTTTTACAAAAAAAATAATTTAAACAAAAAAAGATCATTGCACAAGAATAATTATTATCCCGATAATTCACATAACAATTCATTTAATAACACACGGGATTATTATTATGAAAATAGGAAAAAAATAAAATACGATAATCTTAATATTTCAAGTAACAAAAATTTTTTAAACAATAGAAATTTTCATAAAAATAATTTTGATTCTAATCTTTATAATATGGATTCTCCAAACAATTCTGATAAAAAAGAAAACAAATCTGACGAGAAGAAGAACGAAGAGCAAATCCCTTCTTCTTCAAATCAAGAAATTCAAAAATCACCCATTATACAACAACAACAGCAGCAACAGCAACAGTCTACTCAAAAAAATCTTAATCTTAAACTAAACACAAATTTAGCTTCAAATGGTACAGCCAGTAACATTTCACATCAAAATCCTTTAAATGTATCATCTTCCTCCACTTCAAATCCAAACGTTCTCACAGCTCCATATGGTGAAGTAGACTTTCATCCAGTTCATCAAAGTGCACATCATCATCATCATCACCACCATCATCATAATAATCAACCACATCCACAACCACGTCAATCTTCACAATCAAATTCACAAAATGACAACACTCCAACTGACACAAATGACAGTGTACAAAATAATGACGATGAAAGGTATTATTCTGATGATTCAAGTGTGTCTTCTAATGAGGATGAAGAAAATCTTATAGATTACTGTCCAGGAGGATATCATCCTGTTGTAGTTGGAGAATGTTACAAGAATGGTAGATATACTATTGTACGTAAGCTCGGTTGGGGACACTTTTCTACTGTATGGCTGGCTAAAGATAATCAGGAAAATCGTCACGTTGCATTAAAGATTGTCCGTTCAGCCTCACACTACACAGAAACTGCTTTAGATGAAATTCGTTTACTGAATAAAATTGTTTCAGCAAATCCTTCACATCCTGGTAGAAACTATGTTGTTAGTTTGCTTGATAGCTTTAAGCATGTTGGTCCTAATGGATCTCACGTTTGTATGGTATTCGAGGTTCTTGGGGAAAATTTGCTTGGGCTTATTAGACGATATCACCATTCAGGCGTACCTAAAGTACTTGTTAAACAAATCACAAAACAAGTTTTACTAGGTCTTGATTATCTTCACCGGGAATGTGGAATTATTCATACTGATTTAAAGCCTGAAAATGTACTGATTGAAATTGGGGATGTAGAGCAGATTGTAAAACTAGTTGAGCTTGAAGAACAAGAAAAGAAGCGTAAAATCCTTGAAAAGAAAAAATTACAACAAAGCGCTGGAACTAGTACTTCTAATAAAATCGGGTCAGATCATGGAGATCGTATAGGAAGGCGCTCACGTAGACATTCTGTAGTAACAGGTTCAAGACCACTTCCTAGCCCATTGAGAGCAAATTCCTTTTCTTTTCTTCCTGGACTGTCAATGTCACCTATGGTTCCAAACAATTCTTCAAATGCTAATAATGAAAAGGAAGCGAAGGAAGAAAAAGAAGAAGACAATAACACAAAAAATTCAGAAAAAAAACCTGATAATGTAAGCGAAAATAACACAGAGAATGAAGAGTCTTCTGTCACAAGTGCTGAAAATTCAGTTAAAGCTATTTTGGATGAGGTTACAAATACCTTTTCTGCTACTAATCTTGATAGCGCAACCGGCGCAGAAGCTGGTTCTGCCTCTTCAAATGGTACTCGCACACGTAATGGATCAGTTTCTCCATTGACTCTGACTGCTCTAGAGGATAATTATATATCTGTCAAAATTGCAGATCTTGGAAATGCATGCTGGGTTACTCATCATTTCACTAACGATATCCAAACAAGACAATACCGCTCTCCAGAGGTTATTTTAGGTTCAAAGTGGGGAGCGTCTGCAGATATATGGAGTATGGCATGCTTAATTTTTGAGCTTATCACAGGTGACTACCTGTTTGATCCACAATCTGGTAGAAGATATGCAAAAGATGACGATCATCTCGCTCAGATTATTGAGCTAATTGGAGAGTTTCCTAAGCAACTTGCGTTGTCAGGCAAATGGTCACGAGAATTTTTTGTCAAATCTGGAGAATTAAAGAATATTCATAAACTCAAACACTGGGGCCTAAGAGATGTTTTACACGAGAAATATCATCATTCTTTACAAGAGTCTAATGCTTTAGCTGCTTTTTTACTTCCAATGCTAGAATTAAATCCTATTAATCGCGCAGATGCTGGTGGTCGGTCAAACGATGGATGGCTAAATGACACAAAGGGTATGGAAGTTATAAAAATAGATCGGCCTGCTGAAAGTCATGGTTTAGATGTGTATGGATGGGCTTACGAAGTTCATCCAATAAGTAAAAGAAATTAAATTTATTACGTTTTTTACTTTGTTTTTATATTATGCTCTCGTTTTATTTAAGTGTTTTTTATGTTTTTTTATTTTTTATTTTTTATTTTTTTTGAATTTTACTTTTCTTTCTTTTTTTTTTTTATTTTTTTTTTTTTCTTTATTGAGAAAAAAAAGGGAAAGGATCACATTCATTTATTATTTTTAAAATGCATTTGGTTATAAAATGATAAAAGAAGTGGTGTTAAGGAACTGGCTTTTTTGTATTTATAAGAATAGTTGACTTTTTTTTTATTTTTTTTTATTTTTATTGATGTTTTATGTTCAAAATTTTTTTTTTTAATTTACCGTTTTGTTTTCTGTTTAATATTTGTCAAATCTATTTGTTTTATTACTACATTTTTATTTGGAATAATTGATAAATTAAGATTATATTTCGATTCTAAGAGAATTAGAATAATAAATCTAAATTACCTCCTCATTGTTAATAATTGTTTAATTATCTATTATATATTGTTTATTAGTGGATAATTATGTATAAAATAAAGCTCCATAAGAAAATTAATTATATTAAAAGTTTGTTACAAAAAGTAATTTTATAGAGTATTTTTAAATAATCTCGTTAAAATATTATCTTGTATATTAAATATTTTATTAAGTATATTATTAAGTATATTATTATGTATATTCTATAACATTGGATGTAGCTGTATTTAATTTATTTTCAATATGAATTTCTAAAAGTATAAGGTAATACACTCATCACTGTATTAAATAATATGCAATAATTTAGGTAATACCCTAATTATTATTTATTTCAATTAAACAAAATAGGTGCACATACAACAAAAATAGCTACTTACGCTCAAAACTTCTTTAAATCGACACTAAATAAAACAATTATTAGCAATATTATTATTTTATTAAATTTATTTTGTGCAATTTTTAGTGATTGGAATTTTTATTAATTTATTAACGTAGGAAATATTAGTTTAGTAAGAAAAAAAAAAAAAAAAAAAGATCGTGAAAAAATACAGATTTTCCTTCTTTTATATATTACACTTATTTTTCTTACATGGTATTAAAAATGGTGGGATTTTGGCCTTTTAAAAAAGTAAGATTATTGTTTGTTTATTTAACTTGTGATTTTTATGATACCACTAGAAAGATCCTATACTAATTTTTGTTTTTTCCTTATATAGAAATCTCCTGTTTCATTATCTGAAGAATATGAAAAACAACTAGAAGAATTAACTGATAAAATCGAGAAAATTGATTTAAAAATTATCAGACTTCGAATTTCTCAAAGAAGGGTTACGGGACTGTTTAGTTTTTATACCATTTTTTTATATATAATATTTGCATCAATATCTGTCGCTTTTGCGTTAAAAAAGCGTGAAAAACATGCTTCCAATGAAGCTTTTATCACATTATTTACATGGCACAAACTTGGTTCTTTGATTATTATTCCTTTTTTGTAAGTTTACTTGTAAGCTTAGAATATTTATGATTTTTATATATATTTATATTTTTTAATAAATATCTGCTAACAGATTTAGAATATTTTATATTCGCAAAGGAATTTCCTTTTTTTTTAATAGGAGATTAAAGTCAGAAATAAGTTTGATGGAAAGTTATAAAAAGGACAAAAAATTAAGAATAGATGAATTCAAAAGTAAAATAAATTTTTACTCTACGAAAAATTTATTAGAAAGATTTGACGATAGCAAACCAAAACCAATTTCAAAGACGATTGAAACTTCAAAAACAAGATCAAATAGGAATTTCAATAAAAATGCAAATCCAAATATAGCTAACAAAAACATTGCTGTGTCAAATAATATGCCAAATTCTAAATCAAAAGATTCTAATAATGTAAATCCTCAAATAAATTCAAATTTGATTAATTCTCCGAATGGCTATTTGGCAAATAATAAAATTCCATTAGAAAGACATTGGTATGACAGAGTTCTAGATTTATTGATTGGAGAAGATGAAAATTCCTCTTCTAGTAGATACGCGCTTATATGTTGGAGTTGCAATTCACATAACGGACTTGCTCCGCCAGGCACTACACCAAATAAAGTAAAGTATGTTTGTCCTTATTGTCATGCATTAAATCCACATGAAAGTGACGGTAATAAATCTTTGACAAATAAAACCGAGGATTTTAATGAAAAAAAAATTAATGGAGAAATTAATAAAGAAGTTAACGGTTCTGCAGATGAAATAATGCTTTCTTTAAATAATGTATCGAATAAAAAAGTTTCGGACGAATTAACGAAAAAGGCCGAAGAGAGTTCTACTTCTGCAGATCATATGGAAAAGCCAGACAAGTCAAAAAAATCAAAAAATCTGGATTTAGCACGTCACGACAAAAATTCAAATCAAAAAAGTTGAGATGACATGAAACTATGATTTTATTAATAAACTTTTTTTTTTTTTTTTTAAAAAAAAAAAAAAAAAAAATTGTATTAGTTTAATACAATTAAAAAATCTAAACTCTTTATACATTTAAATTGAATTATTGATTGGGATATTATGTTTAGGTTTTTCATATACTTTTATTATATTATTATATTATTATTATTATTTCCAATAATATGGTAATTATTTGCATTGCAACAAATTTATGGGATAAATATTATATCTTGATGATTTTAAAATAAAGAAAACACAAAAAAAATTCCTTTGCCATAAAGTATTGGATTAAGAAGAAAAGTTTAAAATTAATAAAATTAAAAAAGGATTAAATGACAACTGAATTTCCGCAAAATGATTTTTTTATAATCAAAAATTATGCAAAAAATTTAAACATTTTATTAAATTGTTTAATCATGGATTTTATGTAAATAGAAATCTAATTATATTTAAGACGTTAAAAGTGTAATTTTTTTTTAAGAGAAATTAATAGATATATAGCTACGTTTTTTTTACTAAATCAGTAAATATTCGGTAATCATTTGCTTAATGATAAATTTAGTAGTTCTCTGCAAAGTAAATAAGTACATATTACAATAAAAAAAAGTGGAATAAATTCACTAAAACTGATAACTGTTTACATTTAACTTTGTATATAAAAAATTAATACAAAGTCATAGATTTAATGTATTTATATTCTACATAAAATTAAATTTTTATTTATTAAAGCTAGCTTTACCAATTGGTTCGAATTGATAAGCACAAAAATTTTTTATTCTGATAAAAAGTATAATATAAACTAATTTAAACATGATAGAACTCAATTACAAAACTATTTAAAATAATTAAATGCTTTTTATTTCATGTAAATTAAAATTTTATTGTTTATATAGGAATTTATATATATATAAATATTAGCATAATTAAATATTTCTAATTTGACTATGTACAGAAAAAAATTTGAAAAAATACTAAAAATGAAAAACTAAAAAACATAAATTGTAGAAAAATATTAAAGTAAATTAAAAAAAATACATTCAACAAATGCACTTTACAAATTTAACTTGTATACACAAAGTTTATCTATTGTATTCATTAATTTCCAAAATTTATTAATTTATTATATAGATAGAATAATAGTAAAAAAAATGCTAACTAACTAAATGCTGGTTATAAGTTTTTGAAAAAAACTAATATAACAGATTTTTAGTAGGTAAAAAAAAATTGGTTGCTTTGTAGAGAAAAAAGAAAAACAAAAAGTGTTTTTTAATAATAAAAGAATAATAGAATAATTAGTTTTATGAGTGATTTGTTCGGGTAATATTTCTATCAGGCTTTTATTATTTTCTCCATTAATTGAGTTTTTTTTTTTTTTTTTTTTTTTTTTTTTTTTTTTTTTTTTTTTTTTTTTTTTTTTTTTTT
>JAJLXO010000157.1:12530-49364 GCA_030571375.1 Botryozyma mucatilis | reverse complement strand
TTCCCACACTATGGCAAAATAAAAGAAATTTTAATATAAACATAAATATAAATAAAAAAAATAAAATTAGTTCTAAATTATCAGGAAAAAAAACAATTTTTATAAGAAACATAACATCGAAATCAACTAATGATATTTTTGATCCCCTAGATAAATATCTTCCTCGTCATATTGGTTCTTCAGATAAAGATGTCGAATATATGTTGAAAACAGTAGGAAATGAAACTTTAGATGAATTCGTTAAAACTGTCTTACCCAAGAATGTACTTTTTAATTCAGAATTAAAAATTAAACCTTTTGATGGATTTAGTGAAAGCGAATTATTAAATAGACTTAAAAAAATCTCAAGTTTAAATAAAATATATAGATCTTATATCGGTAATGGTTATTCTGGAACAATTGTTCCTCCTGTAATCCAAAGAAATATTCTTGAATGTCCAGAATGGTATACGTCTTATACTCCATATCAACCTGAAATTTCACAAGGAAGATTAGAATCCTTAATTAATTTTCAAACCATGATATGTGATTTAACTGGATTACCAATTTCTAATGCTTCTTTGCTTGATGAAGGAACCGCCGCTGCAGAAGCTGCTATTTTAAGTTTTAATGCTTTAAAAGGAAAGAGAAAAAATTTTTATCTTCATCCAAATCTTAATAATCAAACTATTCAAGTTGTCAAATCACGTGCAGAACCTTTAGGTATTAACATTATAGTTGGAATCCCACAAGAAGATGCAAAAAATGATATATGTGGTGCAATTGTTCCATATCCTTCTTCAGATGGTACTATAGAAAATTGGTCAAAATTAAGTGAAAATGTACATAAATGGGGTGGTTTATTCGCTGTTTGTGCTGATTTATTAGCTTTAACTATTTTAAAACCTCCAAGCGAATACGGCGCCGATATTGTGTTTGGTTCTTCACAAAGGTTTGGTGTTCCTTTTGGTTATGGTGGTCCACATGCTGCCTACTTTGCTGTTTCTGATGCTCATAAACGTAAAATTCCTGGAAGATTGATTGGAAAATCTAAGGATCGTTTAGAGCATGATGCATATAGATTAGCTCTACAAACTAGGGAACAACATATTAGACGTGAAAAGGCAACTTCAAATATTTGCACTGCGCAAGCTCTTTTAGCTAACATGGCTGCTATGTATGCTGTATATCATGGCCCACAAGGTTTAAAAAATATTGCTTCCCGAGTTTATTCTTTAACCACATTGCTTGCTAAAGCCATTTCAAAGTCTGAATACAACAAAGTTGTTAATAAATCTTGGTTTGATACTCTCACAATTTTAACTGTTGAAGGTTCTGATGCAGTTATAAAGTATGCTCTTGAAAAGCACAAGATAAATTTAAGACGGGTTGATGATAATCATGTATCTGTTTCTTTAGACGAAACTGTAACAAAAAATGATTTAAATGATATACTTGATATATTTTTACATGGATCAAGCTTAAATATAGAGTCTCTGAATTTGTTTTTAAATGAACTAGCAAATGAAAATAAAATTTCTTTAGAATCTCCATGCACTGTTCCTGAAATTTATGCTAGAAAGGATAACATTTTAAAACATGATGTATTTAATTCTTATCATTCAGAAACAGAAATGCTTCGATATATTCACCATTTACAATCTAAAGATTTATCGCTCGCAAATTCCATGATTCCTCTTGGAAGTTGCACAATGAAGTTGAATGCAACTACAGAAATGATTCCTATTACTTGGGAAAAATTTGCTAATTTACATCCATTTGCTCCTATCGATCAAGCCAATGGTTACAAAGAGATATTTAAAGAATTAGAGACAGATCTTGCTATAATAACTGGGTTTGATGCAGTTTCACTCCAGCCAAACTCCGGAGCTCAGGGTGAATATGCTGGGCTACGTATTATCAGAGCTTATTTCAAATCAAAAGGAGAATCTCAAAGAAATATTTGTCTTATCCCAGTTTCTGCTCACGGTACTAATCCTGCATCAGCAGTTATGAGTGGAATGAAGGTTGTTCCTGTAAAATGCTTACCTAATGGAGAGTTGGACTTGAAAGATTTGGAGGCCAAAGCATTAAAACATAAGGATAATTTGGCAGCATTTATGATCACATATCCTTCTACATTTGGAGTTTTTGAACCAGGTGTAAGGAAAGCTATTGATGTGGTTCATTCTAATGGAGGACAAGTTTATATGGATGGTGCCAATATGAATGCACAAATTGGCCTCACTAGTCCTGGAGAACTTGGTGCCGATGTTTGTCATTTAAATCTACACAAGACGTTTTGTATTCCGCACGGAGGTGGAGGTCCTGGAATGGGTCCAATCGGTGTTAAAAGTCATCTTAAACCATTCTTACCTGGCCATCCTCTTTTAGAAGAATACCATATTCAGAGCCCTCAAGCAATTAAACCAATTTCTTCTGCACCTTGGGGGTCTGCAAGCATTTTAACAATATCTTGGGCTTATATAAAAATGATGGGAGGAAGCGGACTTCGAAAAGCTACTCAATTAGCTCTTTTAAATGCTAATTATATGGCAACCAGATTAAAAAATCATTATGACATTCTATTTAGCAATGAAAATGGTAGATGTGCACACGAGTTCATTATTGATATTCGTCCATTTAAAGCTACAGCTGGCATTGAAGCAATTGATGTCGCAAAAAGACTACAGGATTACGGGTTTCATGGTCCAACCATGTCATGGCCAGTTGCAAACACTCTCATGATAGAACCTACTGAATCTGAATCAAAAGCAGAGCTTGATAGATTTGTAAATGCATTAATATCTATTCGGGAAGAAATTAAGGAAATAGAGGATGGAAAAAAACCTAAAGAAAACAACGTATTGAAAAACTCACCACATCCTATTTATGATTTATTATCTGATAAGTGGGATCGTCCATATACTAGAGAGCAAGCTGCTTTTCCTCTCCCATATTTAAAAGACAGGAAGTTTTGGCCGACTACTGCTCGCTTAAATGACGCATATGGTGATCTTAATTTATTTTGTACTTGTGAGCCACCTGCGCTTGAATCTTTAGAGGATTAATCAATTATGAAATTGTTTGTTTGAACTGCAGTATTAAAATATATTGAAGTTTTTAATTGTTTTTTTTTTTTTTTTTTTTTTTATATATTTTCAATATTTTTGCTACGATCTATGACATATATATATATTCTATATCACAGTCTCATCTTCAACTTTGTACTGGGAGTTTATTTGTAAATTAATTTGTTTTATTATTTATTTTTATTATACAATTGGGCTATTTTCAACAATGTGGCGGGTGGTATTAACTTTATTCTTTTATATAACTATCTTTTTGTACTTTTTTTAAAAAAATTTTAGTTTATTTTTTTGTTGCGTAAAACTTTATGTGGTTATTGTATAAATTTCTCATTTTTTTTATAGGTTATCAAAAAAAAAAAAAATATTTTAAATCGTTCAAAGCTATGTAGTTGTAAAAAAAAAAAAAACTATTGTTCTTTTATTTTTAAAGGCACAAACAATAATTCTATACCATTTATTGAAGGATGTCTATTATTATCAAGAATTAATCTTACAAATTTGCGTAAATTTATTAAATTTTTAAAAAATAAAATGTAGCCAACTACATTATTTTGGTTTTCGTCATTAGTTCTTACAGTTTCTATTCTGAAAAAAATGTCATTATTTGGTGGAAGTAAATTTTCAAAGTCTTTTTTAGTAAATGTATGATTGTCCGAAGGAACATAAAGAGATTTCGTCCCATGAAATAAATCAGCTGGAAAATAATCTCTATTTTTAACTAGATATTTCAAGCGATTGTTTAAACTTGGAGCTTCCTGTGGTCCATAATTTTTAACAAATCTTTTTAAAGTTCTTATTTGGTTTAAGGCCATTGGAAAATTTTTAAAATTTATTTTATCAATTATATTAGTGAATGGTTCTTTTAGACGTTTTTTTTTTTTGTTAACATTAACATTATTTTCATTTTTATAAATATTTTTATAATTTAATGAATTTTCATCATGACTGGAATTGATTTTATTTATTTCAATTTTTTTCAAATCATTTATATAAAGGTTATTTTCGTTTTGGTTATTTTTTAAATTTTTTTTTAAAACTTTTGAAATTTTCGATACTGAGCGAACGTATTTTCTTTTAAATGATAATATACTAATCGGGCATGAATTTATAGGGACACTAAATGATTGTATAAAAATATTTTTTTTTATTGCCGAATAACGTGATATTTTTTTATATGGGAGAAATATAAGCATTTTTAAATTTCTTTATCAAGAATATTTTAATATACAAAAATATATATTTATTTTTAGTGAAATTTAGTCTTAGTGAATTTGAATTTTTCTATTGGAAATATATCTCAATAGCAATTACATTTTTTTTTAAAAAAATAAATGAATAAATTAATCAAGAGTAAGTAAAT
This sequence comes from Botryozyma mucatilis, assembly GCA_030571375.1. Classification (NCBI taxonomy): domain Eukaryota; kingdom Fungi; phylum Ascomycota; class Trigonopsidomycetes; order Trigonopsidales; family Trigonopsidaceae; genus Botryozyma; species Botryozyma mucatilis. Next base: position 44,933 of record JAJLXO010000157.1, on the reverse strand, counting down.
CGATTGAAATTTCAATATCATGTCGAAAATAGGTGAAGATATGGTTACCCGGTTATGGATATTTTAATCTTACTTAAAGTTTAAAGAGATACTCTGTTTAGAAAATTTACAAATATACATTAAAACTATCAAACTTAGTATATGCAAAATGATGAATAAAACAAAGTATGCAAAAATAAAAAAATGAACCCAAACGCCAATAATTTAATAGTGAAAAAAAAAAAAAAAAAAAAAAAAAAAAAAAAAAAAAAAAAAAAAAAAAAAAAAAAAAAAAAAAAAAAACTTTGTCAAAAACACCATAAAATACATACATATATATATATATAATAGTAAAAGTAAAAATAATAATAAATGTAGTTTATAAAGATCGTAAAGAAGAAGGAATGTTTTCACTTAACCATGTGATACCATCTTTTTTGTTATTCTTTACATGACTTTCAAGAATATTGATGCATTCTTCGACAGTATAATTTCTATGTTGTATACCAAATTCAATAGCTTTCCAAATCTTATTTCTTCGTCTGAATACTTTACTTTCTTTAGATCTTCCACCTCCTCTCCATGACATATCAGGAGAATTTGCTAAAGTTCTTAAAGGTACACCTGCTAATACAGTATTTGTGTATTCTTCCCAAACCTCTTTTACATTACTAACCCTTGCTGGTGTATATAAAGGTTGTATTGGTTGATTTATAATATTTAAATTTATTAATTCTTGTTGTTGATTTAAAAGAGTATTTTCAGAATCTAATGTAGAACTAGAATTAGATGTTAAAATTGGGGTTTGATTAGAAGATGAAACAATTGGTTGTTGTTGTTGTTGTTGATTAGAATTATATGTTGTATTATTATGAGAAATAAAATTATTTTGAAATTGTTGTGAATGAGATATTGAATTTGAATTTACAGATTGTTGATTATTATTAGTTGAAGAAAAATCTGAATTACAAAGTAAAATATTTTGTTTTAAAGCTAAAGAATTTGTTGATAATATTTCAAAATTATTTTCAGAAACATTAAATGTTTGTTTATTATTCATATAATTAATAGAATTTGAATTTGAATTTGAAACCGAATTATTTGAAATAGATTCTTCCTTCTGTGGAGTTAATATCAACATACTAGAAATTAAACTTTGTCTAACTGACTCTGGTAAATTATTTGCAAGATTAATTAAATCTGATTGAGTCATTGTTTTTAAAACTTGTCCAATAAAAGTACTTAATACTTTTGTTCCATTTTCTTTGTCTACATTTTTTATTGTGTTGAATATTGCATTTAATATTGAAATTGCATTTTCCTCACTTATATGCAATTGATTTTTGTTGTTATTATTATTATTATTATTGTTATTATTATTAGTATTATTATTATTATTATTATTATTATTACTATTATTATTATTATTATTATTACTATTATTATTATTATTATTATTATTATTACTATTATTATTATTATTATTATTATTACTATTATTATTACTATTTACATATTGAGACTGCTTCTGAGCAAGAGGACTTTGTCTCCCATGCATTATTATTTTAACCAATTGGAGCTAATAACTAGCACTAATATAATATTAAATTAAACTTTGCTAATGGTTGCAAAGTAAAAAATGTCCTTTATAGGTTAAAGTGGTAACAAAGATCACAAATTAGTTTATTTATATGCAGACATTAATGGGTACAATAGACACAAGTGACCATTAATGGGAACAAAAATTCACAAAATAGTGTATATAACGGTTGTTATGACAACACAATCAAATTTAATTTACGTTGTCATAGAAGTAAATATTACAAGGTAATATTTTCTTCATCTTTTGGTCTATTTTCTCTAATTGATTTCAATTACATATTGAATCAAAGTTTTTAGTTTAATCATATTGTTTATATTGATATTGTTTATATTGTTATTGTTATTGTTATTGTTATTGTTATTGTTATTGTTAATATTTATTATTGTTATATTTATTTATTATTTATTATTTATTATTTATTATTTATTATTGTTATATTTATTTATTATTTATTGTTTATTATTAACTATTATTATCATTTACTATTATTATCATTTATATCATAGACTTAACAATTTTATTTTCGGTAGTAAGAAATTGGAAATTAATATTATATTGAATTTATCTATTTACGCATTTATTTACTTTTACGTATTTACTTTTACGTATTTACTTAAACGTATTTACTTTAAGCGCATTTACTTTAAACGCATTTACTTTAAACGCATTTACTTTAAACGCATTGTTTATTTATTTATTATATTATCATTATTATTATATTATTTTCCATCTTTAATTGCTTTTCACTAGTATACTTCCCAGTTGTATATTTTTTATTAAGCATATAGATTTTAATTACTAAATTATAGAGCATGAATACATTATACATGTAAATGTAAATGTATATGTTTATTATAATAACTATCAATCTTATTTAAAACTCCCCAATTATAAGTTCAATTTATAATTTTATTTGTGTGTTGTTTATGTTTTAATACACTCACACTTATTTCACTTTTTTTTTTTTTTTAAAAAAAAAAAAAAAAAATATTTAAAATATTTAAAATATTTAAAATTATTTAAAATGAGTTCCTTTTTAGAAACAGTAAATTCTGAATTACCAGAAATTAAACAAGAGGATATAGATGCATTTCGAATAGAAACAATTAAATTAATAGAAGAAAATAAAAAATCACCTGCTAATGTTGTACTTAGAAATACTTCTATAAAAAATTCTTTACGTTATTTAAAATCATTACCAGAACATGCTCATTGGTGGTCAGATAAAAATAATTATTCAATAGCTTTACATTCACTACAAATTTTTTTATTAGATTCAAATTTAAGACCAATATGGTATTCAACAACTTTGGAAAATCATTTACGTATGTGTTTTCATTGTATAAAACCTTATTATACTGCAAAATTAGAATTACATTTAATACTTAAAAATAAATTAAATTTTGATAAAATTACAATCGATACCATTTTTAATAATTTTCGTATTTGGGATTATACTAGACTAATAAAAGTATTAGCTCCAGCTGCTGATACCTTTGATGAAATGTTAAAATCCCCATCTACTATTAAAATTGATAGAACTTGGTTAAATGCCTTATATGACGTTTTATGTTGTCCAACTTTACTACAGGAACATGAACTAGATGTAGCTTTTAGAAGAATATTTTTTGGTTTACAAAAAAGTGAAAAAAATTTAAAATTAAATACTGCAATTATTCCAGGAATTTTATCTTTTTTATTTAGTGAAGAAAAAGAGTGTAAAATCTGGGCTCAAAAACAAATCTTAGAACGTAAATCAAAAATTACTGAAGCTGAATTTGATTCAAGCTTAATGGCTACTTTTAATCAGCTAATGTCTTATACCATATCAAAAAAAGATGATGAACAATATCTTTCTTTATTCTGGGATGGTATAAATACTTTATTAAAAATGGTAGAACCTGCTGTTGTTACAAATAATTTTTGTAATAATAGTATAGATCTTGTAAGATTTTTATCCGATTGTGTTATTGCATTACCTTCACAATCCTTCCCATATATTCTTTCTTGCTTTGCATTTTTACTTAAACTCACCGGCTCAAATTTCTGGGAATTTGCTGCCCCTTACATCCCGCAGAATTTTATTGACTCTATTTTTTCTAATCCAATCTTTGATAAATTTTTCACTACCGATTCCCTAAATGAGGACTATTATAATATGTTTATGGGATGGGTACCTCCATTTTTAGCCTCTTTACGAACCTCCCAAGTTTCAAATATTATTTCTACACTGTTACATAAATTATTTATTCAATATCAAAAGCCCATGTACACAAGCTCTACTCACGAATATTGTGCAAAATTAGGTTTAAAATGTTTACTCGAATATTTAAAATCCACCAAGGAAAATTTTCGTTCAGAAAATGATGTTTCTTTAATAATACTTAAAAATAGCAGAGACCTTGCTGAAAACTATACCTACTTTATAATAAAATATTCTATAAACAATTCGGCTAACTCGCCCGCTTATTCTATTGCAACATCTTTGCTTTCCCTTTGCATAGAAATAGATATAATTTTATTTGTATCAATAACACATGAACTTATTTCCGGCAAAGAAGTAATGACAATTCCTGCTGTATACAATGACTTTTGGACTTCTATGCGCAAGTCCATCTCTTATGATGCAGAAGATGCTGCCATACTGATTATCAAAAATCTCACTTATGCTGGGTTTCTTGAGCCACTTCCTTTTATTAAAGAAAAACAAAATCCCACATCAAATGCATCATCTAATGGCAATGTACATACAAATGAAAATTTTGTGAAAAAATTTAATTCACTTAATGAGCAATTTATTATGCAGATTTCTAGTACTTTAATGAAAATTTTTGATTTTAGTCCTGCGTTACTAAAGAAAATCATTAACAATAGGTCATGCGCCAAGGCTCTGATTCTTACATCTTCTTCCCCTTTTTCAAATCTTTTTAATTCAAGTTTAGATTTATTTAAGGTTGCTTTTGATGTAGAAGGTAGACTTGAAGCTATTAGAGAGTATCTAAATTTGGATATAACAGTTGGACTCAGCGTAATTAACCTCGCTATTTGTGCTTGTTCTGCGAATGCCTCTTTTGGTCCTTTCCCTAAAATGGTACGAATTTCAATGGACATAATTGATGCATTATTTAATACACGCACCGGTTTACTAAACACTTTACCTTCTAATTTTGACAAAAAGGATTTTTCTCATGTTCTTGAATCTCTGTGGAACTCGCTTTGGCAAATGATTTCAATTATTTGTGTTCAGGCACTAGAATGGGCAAAAATTTATCTTAAGGATTCTATGATTGATTTTACTCGAGATGTACTTGATTTATGCGTCTCCCTCGATAAAAATTTGCCAATTCTTCAAGACACATTGACACTAACCTCGTGCGATAACGATTCTGATAAATTTAGTAATAAGCCTTGTAAAGAGAAAGACGATCCATTAACAAATGAAAATATCGTTACAACTGAGTATCAAAAGAAAGATACAGAGGTGTTAAGACGGCTACTAAAATCTTATTGCGCTCCTTTTGGATCTATTTCTAGGTGGCTAAAACTTAATGACCAAGTTTTATTATATTCCTGTGTTAATCTTGTTTGTTCTATGTTAAATAAGTTGGCCGACAATAAGATTGATCTTCCTGATGAAGTTCTTGACGATGTATATAAATTAGTTCAAAAATACAAAAAACGCTATAGGAATCTTTCTGTAGAACAATGTGATGAAATATTGGCTTGCTTATCAAAGTTTGATTATATTTCTACAAAAATAATAGCTGCCCAAATTAAAGAAACTGATATTGAAGAAGATACTGAAATTATCTCTCAGAATAAACAACCTATTCAAATAGATCTTACTGATTGGGTTAAAAAAGATAATACAAATAGTCCCATTTCAAACTTTACTCACTCAAATAAGTATCCGCTTTCTTCTGCTTCTTATAGTTCTTCATCTAAAAGTCAACCAAAAATAACTGGTTTTATTAAAGAAGGAAACACAGATTATTTGTCAGGCAAAAGAGAGATTTCGCAACCAAAGCCTAGTTTAATTAGTTCAATACGAGCAGATTCTTTAGAACAAAAACGAAAGTTTGCGGGAATGGCACCTCCATTTTCTAAATCTAAAAAGAATACTAATGATTCCTTTGAGAATGTGCATCCTGCAAGACCCCCTGGTTTTCGTGTTAGAATGGTTGATAGGACTGAAGCTGGCACGAAAGCAAGCAAGCCAATAAATATAAATCATAACCATTCTGACTCAAGTTCTTCTGAATCAGATGAAGAAAATGATGGAATTTTTGCATTATCAAGAGGCTCCTCAAGCATTTCTGGTACGTCTAAATATAGTAAACCAATTTCTCGTCCGAAAGTTATTGAAATTGGTTCTAGTTCATCACGACGAAATAATCGTTTAATTGATTTTTCAGATAGTCAAATTCGTGCTATGAATTTAGAAAAGCGATTTTCAGTTAGTTCAAAGCCATTATTAAAAAAAATTTTATCATGGGATTATCATAATGATAGTGCTTTTCCTTCTGGATTAAGTTCTTCTAGTTTAAAAACAATTCCTTCAAAATTTTCTTCCACTACACAATACTTAGAAGTTTTTGAGCCTTTGCTAATGCTTGAATGTTGGCAGGGTCTTTTACGATCAAAAGCCGAGGATGCAGAGAAACCTTTTAAAGTTACCATAGGATCAAGATTAACAGTAGATGAGTTTGTTGATTTAAATATTTCTACAGAAATGAGCATATTAAAAAAGTATAAAATTACAGATGCAGATATAATATTATTATATTATGTTCCTCCGGGACAAGGGAATGTACTAGAGCAAACAATGCCCTCAACATCCTTTCCCTCCTGTCTTTCCAGAGTTTTAACTATAAAAAGGCCTAATGCGGAGTTTGCTGATATAGTTTTGAGAACATACATTCCAAGAAATATGGGTCCATATCTATTGCCTCGTGCAGAGTTACATGCGCTAAGAGTTATGAGTATGACAACTATTGAACGGGAATTTTTAGCTCTTCATGCTCTCCCATTTTATGAATTAAATGAGCAAATTTTATCTGCTACTCCAACTAGAAAACTAAAATCAGATCCTAAAACAATAGAAAAATTGCAGAAAGTTCATAGAGTTAACGAACCTCAAGCATCTGCGATTGCAGGTGCATGTGAGAATGAAGGATTTATTTTAATTCAAGGTCCACCTGGTACAGGAAAAACTAAAACTATATTAGGTATAGTAGGCACGACGTTATCGACTAGTAAAACAAAAGCTATCCCGATTAGCCGACCAGGTATGGATCTTTCAAAGGCCAAAAGTATTAACAAACCTCAAACGCCTTCTCAACAACCACAGAACAAGCAGGTACTAATATGTGCTCCGAGTAATGCTGCGGTAGATGAAATCTTAATCAGGTTGAAAGCTGGTATATATGATTCAGATGGTAAATTTTTTATACCAAAATCAGTTAGACTTGGTAGATCGGACGCGATAAGTGAGGATGTAAAAGAGCTTTGTTTAGAAAATTTGATTGATAAAGAAATGGAATCACTTGATGAAATGGCTGGTTCACAGATTTCAACTACTAGGCAGGAACATTCAAAAGTAATTGAAAAAAGAGATGAATTAAGAAATACATTAGCTAACTCTAAAGATTTAAGTGCTCAAGAAATTATCAAGATTCAAGAGCAATTATATGATTTAACAAAACAGAAGGCAGATTTAGGACGCAAGTTGGATGAGGAGCGTGATCTTAGAGTAACCGAAAATAGAAAAAAAGACTTTGAAAGAAGACAAACTCAACAGCGTGTGCTTTTAGATGCCCAAGTTATATGCTCTACGTTATCTGGTAGTTCTAATGAAATTTTAATTTCTTTGAAAACTCAGTTTGATACAGTTATTATAGATGAAGCTTGTCAGTCTATAGAATTGTCTGCTTTAATTCCTCTTAAATACGGTGCCACCAGATGTGTTATGGTTGGTGATCCAAATCAATTACCTCCTACTGTTCTTTCTCAAACAGCAGCAAAATATATTTATGACCAAAGTCTTTTTGTACGTATGCAAAAAAATAACCCTTCAGCGGTACATCTCTTAAGCATACAATATCGTATGCATCCAGAAATTTCTTTATTTCCTAGTAAGGAATTTTACAACTCAGAATTAATTGATGGTCCAAATCTTGATTTTCGTACCACTCGACCATGGCATGGCACAAAGATGTTTTCAGCGTATAGGTTTTTTGATGTAGAAGGATTTGAACGTGTTTCTTCAAGGACTTTTTCTACATATAATACAACTGAAGCTTCAACAATCTTATACTTGTATGATAAATTAGTGACTTCCATGCCTTCGATTGACTTTGATGGTTTGGTGGGAATTGTTTCACCGTATAAGCAGCAAATATTTGAGTTAAAGGATTTATTCAAACAAAAATATGGAAGTTCAATATTTAAAGCCGTAACTTTTAATACTATTGATGGCTTTCAAGGACAAGAGAAAGAAATTATTATATTATCATGTGTTCGCTCTAAAGGTAATAATAAGTCTAATGGTGTAGGTTTTTTGAGTGATATAAGAAGAATGAATGTAAGTTTAACAAGAGCGAAATGCTCTATGTGGATTATTGGTGATGCCACACAATTATCTTCTAGGGATCCAGTGTGGAATAACTTGGTAAAAAATGCGCAAACAAGAAATTTGATTACAAAAACGAGAAGGGGATTTTTAGATCAGCTAGAAATAAAATTAATCACTATGCAAAGTGATGGGCAAATTGTAAATAATAATATAACTAGACCAGAAACTTCTCAAATTGAGATTGTTAAGGAAAAAAATAAAACCTCTAATAGAGTAGATGTCCCCAAACCATTGGAGGGTACTAAAAAAACTAGCACTAGAAAAAAGGATACGGGACCCCCAGAAATGTTAGAGTTATTTTCTCCAATGGATCTAAAAGAAGATAGATTGAAAAATAAGAAAAAGCATTTAATGTTTCGAAAGCCACCAATACCCTCTGGAGGAAATCCACCTAGTGATAAAGGATTGGACAACGCAAAACCAATAACTGATGGAATAATGTCGTCTGTTACCCTTGAAAAGAATAATACAAATCCTGATCACAAAATTTCTAACCAAAATACCAATCAAAACTCTTATAATAATAAAACAGTGACTCCAGCCTTGCCAGATACGACTGCTTCTAATAAAAATCAGTCTGCGGAAAAAAATTTATCATCGAGCAAGAGTGTAGCTAATAAAAACTATCTTCATTCTAATAGTAAGACCTCTATTTCATTAAGAAATAAAGATGTTGTTACTAAACCAGTCACAATTAGTCGTCCAGGAAATAATAATCTTAGTACACAAGACTCTCCTCCTAGTTTCTTAAAACCAGGTGTATATTCTTCTCCGAATGACTATTCAATAAAAAAAAATGTATCAACTACTTTAGAATCTAGCGATTTAAATCATTCATTAGGAAGCCACAAAAGAAAAGATTATACCTTGGACAAAAACTCTCTTAAGAAAAGAAAGTTTTCAGATATTTTATCAGAAGTTGAACCTAAAAAGTCTAACTTTTCAAATTCTAATTCCAATAACTTGAAATCTAAAGACATGGATTCAGGAGAATCAAATAATTCAAATGTTCCAGAGAACTTGCGCTCAACTTCGCAAGATACGATGTCGCCATTATCAGATTTCGATCCACGAAAAGTCAATAAAAACCGTATAAATTATGACAACACAAGTTTTGGAAATGACTCAAGTTTAAGGAGACCCCGGTATAATGAGCCTGAGAGAAGTAATACTTCATACGGACAAATGTCAGCTCGTGATGTTAGCAATTCTTATACTGGGTCTAGTGGTTACAACAGACAGGCTATTAAGTCAACATCGTCAAACTCCACAAGCGAATCAGTGAGGTCCAACTCAAATTATCCTGTTCCACAACAACGGTTCAATAAAACGTATCGAAATTCTGATATCGCATGCAATGCAAGCGCAGAGAAAATATACCCATCTTCTAATGCTCATGTTAACTATAATAGTAGCCCTAATTCGAGTTTTAATAGAAATGGATCTAACCAAGATTCACGACAGAATACTTATAATCAATCAAATAAATCAAAGTTTACTAGCGGAAATTACAATGGAAGTTCTAACCGTGGTAGGGGCACATATAGTGGAAACAATAGCACTAGAGGAAGTAATTCATATTATGGAAGTAATAGTTACAGGGGTAATAAATATTATAACGAACAGAATAAATACAATGGCAATAGTGATTTTAATCATAATACAAATAGCACAAGAGGTTCCTATAGTTCAAATTCAAGGACGTATAATAAGCGTGGTAATTCGAACATATTTGTCCCGCGCAAACCTTATTCTAAATAGCATGAGTAAAAGTATAACAAAGTTGTATCATAATTTTTTTAATGACTTCTAGTTGAACAATTTTAAGCTTTTGTAAATTGAGAGCTAAAATTGATTAATAATACAATATGAAAATCAGTTATTTATGATTTTATATAGTATATTTTGTAAATAAAAAAATGTTTTATATTAAAAAAAAAAAAATAAAATAAAATAAAATAAAGGAAAAACTAAAGAAAAAAAAAAAATAAATAAAAAAAAAGTAAAGTAAGAGTGTAAAATGATACTATTTATATATTTTGCTAAAACCAACAAAAGTAAAACTATCAGTTATTAATATTTATAACTATAACTATAAATCATTTAATAGTAAAAATTTAAGTGATCAACACTTAAAACTTTTATGAATTTTCATCACTCTAGTTCTAACTTTTCTAATAGATCTTCAATAAGTTCTAAATCATGATAATAAGCTTTTCTATTAACAAATGTTTCTTCGTCATCTAATAATTTAGTAGGATCTAAACTCGATTCAACAACTGATTCATATTTTTTCTCTAGGTAAAAGCGCATATCATCTATGAGTTCTACGGTGTCTATTAATTGTCTTGCATTGATTCTATCTGCACTTTCCATGATGATTTCTGCAAACTCTGGTTCATTTATAAACTTTTTTAAATTATTTGCAAAATATTCTGCTGCATATCTTTCTAAACGTTCAACTCTCAAAGACCAGCCAGCGCGTAAAATATTATAAATGCTTGTAGGAGGAGTGTTTCCACACGATGTTATGGATGCAGCAGCATATGATTTTAGTCTGTCTATGATTAAAACATCAGCTGCGGCTAGCACATCCATTGCAATGTTTGAAGGAATTTCAGCATTATCTGTATATAAAAAGTTTAAAACAATTTCCATCACTTGAATTGAAAAAATATCAATAGTTAGTGTAGCAATTTCTGGTTCATCAGAATCATTATCCTTACTTTCTGAAACGGTATCAGAGGTGTATAAATTTGCTTCTAGAAAGGATGATGAAAACATTGTTTTAAAATAATCAGACCTTATTAGAAAAGCTCTGTGTACGGGATAATAAACTTCTTCATTACTATTTGAAAGCTGTATTCTTAAAATAGCATCAGCTTCAGCATTTGAAACCATATTTTCAAGTAAATGAGTATCAATTTCATCATGATTTTTAATACGTAATTTATTTGATAATATGTTTTTATCCAAAAAATTTTTTATTGCTATTTGTACACGTCTAATCGGATTTGTTTGAATTCCATTTTTAATTGAATTTGATTCATTTGAATCTAATTCTTTATCTAATAATTCATCCATATCAAATTGTTTTGAAACTTCTCTAATTAACTTTTTTAAAACCTCATGAGAAATATTAGTGAAATGAATCAAATACATTTTTTTTAGTAAATAAATAAAAGCTTGTACTTCTTCAGAAGAATTTAAACGAATATTAGCAGTTTTAGTTTCTCGCCATTTAAGATTAAGATTTTGACCAAAATTTGGGCATCTAGCTAAAATAAAGAATTTATGTAAATTAAAAGTTTGTATAGGAGTATTTTTAGTGTTGGAATTAACAATTGAATTAGAATTTATATAAATATTAAAACAAATATCAGATGTATTTGGTTTTTTTTGAGTGAATAAACTTGAAATATGTGCAGCATATGGTTGAGCAACATTTACTGCTTTAGAAATATCAAATTTTAATAATAATAATCTAATTCTATCAGTTAAAGCAGCATAAATACATCTTTCCCCTTGAAAAGTATCTCTATCACATTTAGCTCCATGTTCAAGAAGATATTTAACAATAGATTCATGACCACAAAGACTAGCAAGCATTAAAGGAGTGTAATCCCATTCATCTATAACATTAACATCAATACCATATGAATTAATTAATAAATCAACAGTTAAAAGATCTCCTTTTCTACAAGCATCGCATAATCTATTATATAAAATTTTATCCTCATCAGATAATTTTGATTTATGAACACTATCTTCATCAGCCGCAGTCCATAAATCCATAATAGACCGTGTTGCACTAGGAATTTCTATGGGCGTACCAAATGGGAGTGACGGAATAAGTGCATCAATTTCTTTAGTAGTTGAAGGCATTGTATAATTTTCCTAGTAATAAATATATTCAATTATAGTAAACAAACAAACAAATAAATGCAAACTAATAAATTATGAATGCTTTTAAACAAATTTTCATATACAATTGAATATCAAATCAGCCAGCTGAATTCTAAGTATAAATATTACATCATAAGAACTATAATTGTTGTCATAGCGAGTTCAGTTTTTATTATCAATCTTAACAAATGATATTTAAACCTAGATAAGGTGATTATACTTCTTAAAGGGTACCGATGGATTAGGTGTATATTTTTAAATATTAAAAAATAAATATTAAAAAAAAGTACAATTTATAAGAGAATTTTCATAATTGTTCATACAATGCAAATGTTGATTTCCATAGAATTTTGATTGTTAAAGTTAAAAGGATTGTTTAGTTTTGTTTAGTTTAGTTTAGTTTTTTTTTTTTTTTTTTTTTTTTTTTTTTTTTTTTTTTTTTTTTTTTTTTTTTTTTTTTTTTTTTTTTTTTTTTTTTTTTTTTTTTTTTTTTTCATTGTATATTTTCATTGTATATTTTCATTTTTTTTTTTAAAAAAAAAAATCCAATATGAACATCCAATTTTTAAGAAAATTTAGTTCACAAAGTAACAATAAATTCACGTTTAAACTGTATTCGAAATTTCATTATTCAACTATACTATGCAACAGAAAAACAATATTAAATTTAAAGAAAAACAAAAAAAACAATACAAGAGAAGTTAGTAATGGTTCTCTTAATTTCAATGAAAAAAATAAAGAAAACTTTATAAATTCGAGAAAAAAAAACAAATTACAATTTTTAAAAGTTTTATTATTAAGTAGTTTGGGAGGTTTTGTATTATCATATATTTATGGATTAGATGATATACTAAAATTTGATATAGTAGAACCTGGATCTAAAGAGGAAGAAAAATATTTACAAGATGAAAGAGAAAAAATGTTGTCTCTTCATATAGTTAAAAAATTAAAAAATAATAATGAATTTTTCATTGTACCTTTAAATCATCCTGGATTATTATCTAGCGATCAAAGTGCAATATCATCTGTTTTGATCAAACCTGGACTTATTACATTACCTCCTATGATTTTTTTTAATGGTAATACAAAAGAAACTGTCTCAATATATCATTTAGGACCACTTGTATGTGGAATTCCTTTTATTACTCACGGAGGTCTAATTGCATCATTATTAAAAGATTCTGCTACTATTACTGCTGATTTAGTTACAAGAAAACTCCATAAAATTTCAAGTGTAACAATAAATTATAAAATGCCAACTTTTTCAAATAGATTTATTATTGTTAAATCTAAAATTTCACCTGATGATCCAACTTTGGTTGAATCACTAATAGAAACCCCACATGAAAGGGTACTTGTACGTTCCACTTCTTCTATTGCTTATTCTGTGTAATATACCAATAGTAGATGAGATATAAAAGATAAATCATAAATAATAATAAATAATAATAAATAATAATAAAAATAATAAATAATAATAAAAATAATAAATAATAATAAATAATAATAAACAATAATAAACAATAATAAAGTAAAAAATAAAATAACCTTATGCCAATAATAGCCAAAATAAAAAAAAAAAATTAAAGAAACAATTTGAACTAATTTTATGTTGATTAATAAATTTTAATATAGCGCCCAAAAATTATTTATTATTTATCGTCTTCTGATCCCCATTGGCTATCCCAGTTTTGAATCATACAATTACAGCCACATCCAGAAGGACATTCGGTATTTTCATCACTCCACCATATTCTAGAACATTTTGAATGGCACATATGGCCACATATAATACAAGTTGAATACAAACCTTTTATAACTAATCTGCAATAACAACATTTTGGTCCAATAAAATATTTCCTGCAAGATGAACAATGATTACCTTTGTGAATTCCTTTTTGACTTTTAATTGTGCTTCCACAGTAGTTACAAACAAGATCGACTATCAACCCATCATGCTTTGAAGTATCTGCTTCTGCAAGAAAAGAATTTTTGTATGTTGTTCCCATGTAACCCACTGGAGTATGTTCAATTGAATTAAAATGTAGTACCTCTAATCTTCTAATAGGACACAACCATAAAAAGAGCATACTAGCATATTCATTTCGATAATGCTTATATACTTCATATTTCTTTGGATCAAGCAAAGGAACTTTTGCAACTGCTGCATCATCAAAACTATCCACCTCGCACATTTCTACTGACACATCAGGAGTAATGCATTCTATTGATCTCAAGTCATCATCGCCATAAGAAGATATATTGGTGACAGCATTAATAAGAGAATTTGATGACTGATTCCCAGAAAGCGTAGTTTTACCATTATTGTTGTTATTATTATTATTATTATTATTAGTACTATTGTTGTTGTTGTTACTGCCATTATTATTATAATTATTAAAAGAAATATTTGAAGTCCCAGTGTTGCACCCACTCTTTTGGTTGTCTTCAAAGAACAATCCAATCGAACGCTTAGGAGAACTTCCATATAAAGAAAACTTACCAAAAATCACTGATTTCTTACGAGAAAATGAAGACGGCTCTCTTGGTGAAGGAGAAAATGATCCTCTTTTACTTCTTTCAAATCCACTCTCTTGTGATTGATAAGAACCAACAAGAATTTCCGCTGAATGATTTTTTGATAAATAGCCACCCCAATCTTTGTCATTATGAAAAGGGTTGCTCATAAGCTTTTTATTAGAGTTTAAAAATTTATATGCGACATCCATATTTCTATAATATGGAAAATTAAATGCCGCCATTTTAGTTATAATTGGTCTTGGAATATCATTGTCGTACTTTTTTGTTATGCTCGAAGTCCCCATGTCAGAAGTGTCTGGTTCAAAAAATACACAAGATAATATGGCAAGCATTTGAATATTTTTTTCATTTTCAAAATGTTCAAAAAGTTTTGATACAAGCCAGCTTCCAAATGGGTGTGCACCCCAAGTAACCCGACCATATATCAATGGAGATGTTTTTAAATCAGGTTGTAAAGCATCCTTTTTTTGCGTAATTAGAGAAGCTTGTTTAGCTACTATCAAAATCGAATGTTTTGGTGACCAATTAACATACACCTCCTCTAACCTCGCATCTCTATTTAAAATTAAGGATACAAGTTTCCAAATATTCGCCAAATCATTATAACCATATTTTTCAGAAATCTGTCCATTATAAACTGAGATTTCGCTAGGGTCGTTTGCAAAAAGTATATAATCAGTCGCAAGCTCACGCTTAGAAGGAATCAAATGTCTGAAATCGTGAATTGATACGTAATTTCTCTGCGTGCTTCCATGAGAAATCCTTTGTCGCAACTCGTCAGGTTGGCCTCTCATAATGGGAGTTGCATCATTGTTAGTTGCCGTACCAGAGTGGTGCGAATAATTTACTCGCGAATTTTGCAACTCATTACCATGTGATTTACCATGAAATTCTTTATTTCTAGGTCCACGATTAATTAAACCAGATGATGTTTTAAGATATCCTGCCAATTTCCAGTTCGCAAAAAGATTCAAGTCTTCCATAGAATCATCAGACGAATATCCTTCTTCCCCACTATCTTCAAGTTCTATACTATTCCCATCATCCGAATGGGGTTCGTTACCTTTTTGTATAATTTGGTTATTCGTATTACTAATGGGATAAAGACGGCCTGATCCTATTTTTCCATTGGATGATATACTGCCTTTAGAAGCAGAAATATTATCACGCCCATCACCGTAATTATCCTTTCCTCTCCAGTGAAGCTTTCCTAAAGCATCTAGGCCATGTGTTTGCCGGTTGTTCCTTCCTAGTTTCCGGCTATCTATAAAACTTAAATTCGATCTATCATCACTTTTTAATGGAAAAAAGCATACCAGCATCCCATTTGCTGCCCATATAGCACCGCATGCTTTGGGTATCGGTACAGATATGTTGGACATAGGATCTGTGTTTGTTTTTTTTAAAGTAGTACTTTTATCCTCTGATTCAATTTCTTCATCTTCTGATTCAGAAGAGAACTCGAGTTCATCTGTGCGAGGCAAACTGCTCCAATCCTTTTCATTACTCAGACTTGAAATAGAACTTTTCCTCGTCGGTATATTGGAAATTTCATCATGCTCTATTTCATCTTCGTAAAAAAGTTCCTCAAGAGATATTTTATCTCCGAGTAAAAATCGTAGACAAGTTTCAAGACAATATTTACCATGTTGTGAGAACTTCTTGGTAATTTCTAATAAGCCATTTTGAATTTCTTCTAAAGTACTATTTGGCATTTCAGATGTTTGTTCGATTTTAAATCGAGCTGGATGACCATTTTTAGGATAACCCCTTGGAAAATGTATATATGCTCTTATAAAAAGTAAGTCTTCCGACCCATTAGAAGGATTAAAATTTGATTGCGTAGACGAAGAATTCAAAGTTATAGGAGGATTGACTTGAAGAGCTGAGATATTACTTTGCTCAACGAAATCATCCAAAATAGTAGGGATGATAGCAGGAGATTTAATATTAACTTTTGCAGATCTTAGTAAAGGACTTGGAGGTGGCTTAAATTTTTCATCATCTGACTTAGATATAGCATTAGAATTCGTCTGCACTTCGTCTTTTTTATCATGTTCTGTTAATAATTTACTACTTTCTGGCGAAGACGTTTTATTCCAAGGACCATGTAACGAAACTGCTACATCACCTGTTGAAACAGATATTTTTTCAAATTTAACTAATGGGAACTTATGACCCACTATGGATACTTCTTCCCCCAAATTTTCTGGGACATTTGATGCTTCGAGACTTTCAAAATACATGGGAGAATCATATGCTGGAGGTCCAAATGCGGCTCTTCCCATACGAACACCAGCAAGCCAGTCTAGATGGGCTAAATGGGATAAAGAAACATCAGCAGTGCGATACCTGGTCATTGTTTTAGAAGCAGTATTTAATTTTTTATTATTTGAGTTTAAAATTTTGTCATTATTAGTAAACTGTTTTCTAAATGATATATACGGAGCTCCCTTACGAGTATTTGTATTTATGAAAGGTTTATTTCTTGCAAAATGAACTTGGCTATAAATAGATTTATTAATAGGCCATAAACGAAGATCATGATCATTAGACCAAGTGACTAATTGAAAATCTCTATCATCAATATTTCCTTCACCACCACGAAAACGCCAAAGAAATTCCCTGACTTGATCTGTATGTCCTTGAAAAGTAGCAAGAGGGTCAAGAGTATAAGAAGAATTTGGAGAAAATTTTGAAGTATCAATTAGAAATAAAGAATTATTTCCACCTCTTTGAGGTAAAATTAGACAACCAGTTCCAAATGGTGTATGTCTAGCTCTCCATACAGGAAAATCAGTTTTAATCTGCCATATAGGTTTGGAAATAGTATTAAGATTTTTCATATCTGTTAACAAAGAAATAGAATGGTCTTTTTTATAATTTGAATTTAAAAAAGATTGATAATTCCAAGATTTTATAGTTCTATCTAATGAACATGTTATTAATTCGCATTCATTTGTGCGACTAAAATCTAAACCATATATTTTTGTTGAATGAGCTTGTATTGTGCTTAATGGTAAAGCACCCATCCTTTCATCCCAAACATGTACAAATCTATCATGAGTAGATGCAATAATATGAGGATTTATACGATTCCATTTAACTTGAGTAGCAGCAGCAACCCAATCACCAAAAGAAAGAACTGGTTTCTGAGGAGTACGTAAATCCCAACAATGTACAAATGAATCAACAGCACAAGTTGCAAGTTTATTTGGATCTTTTGCATGAAAATTTATATCAGTAATTGCTCTTGAATGTGCATGTAAAACATGTTCAACTTGTTTTCCAGGTGGTAATAGTAAATTCCATAAAAGAGCTTTTTGATTTGCAGTAGAAATTATCCACATATATTTTGAAGCATGAGGAGACCATTGTACATCGGCGACCTCCCAAGGTGTTACATGTTGTATCCATCTTGGTGGAGAAAAGGGATCATCTAAATCGATTATGTACAAGCCTTTTCTTGATGCAAGAACAACGTCACGACCACATGGTGAAATTGACATTGTACCTACAGCTTCATCTACCCTTAAAGATAAAGGTGTTCCAAAAGTCTGTGACTTATATGGACTTTCTGATTTTGTAAATGATTTAATAATTTTTCTATTTTCTCCATTTTCTTTATTTTTTCGATTAGTTAAGGTCTCCATTATAAGGTGAATATTTTCACTATGAAAGTAATACTATTTTTGTATTATTCAGTATTTAGTATTTAGCATTTAACATATATATATATATATACCTATATCTATTAAAACAAAAGAAAAAAGGTTTAAAATAGTTAGCATTATTAATAATCAAAAAATGATTTAATGATTAATCAAAAAAATAAATAATATAAATAATATAATAATATATAGTGTAATATGGATATAATAAAATACAAAATTTCAATAAAATCACCTTCAAATTTTTCTACATTCTACGTTTTTATAAAACTTTGTATCTAAATTGAATTGGTTAAATTTCAAATAAAGCTGATAATTAAAAAAATTAAACAATGTAGCAAAATAATAATATTTATATAAGTCTATTCGTTGGAGATTTTTATATTATTATAATAATTTCGATATTTTTATTTTTGTATGTTTTTTAAAATTAATTGAGTATGTTACTTATTAGAATAAATGTGTATTTACATGTATTTATTATTTAACAGTTTAGTTTAATAATTATAATACAATTCATTAATCTGTGTTTGAGATTTTGTTTGAAGGATTAAATTGCAAGTAAAATAGTTAATTGTATTTTATTATTTAAACTAGATACCTAGCCAATTGAATTATAAATATCCTTAGCAAAAAATAATTTGAATATATTAATTGGCTGGAATATTTTTTTAATTTTCATAATTGCCAAATAAAAAATAATAAAAACATATAATTAAAGCAAAAAATTACAAAATTTGTAAATAAAAATATAAAAGTAAATATAATATAAAAGTAATTATAATATAAAAGTAATTATAATATAAAAGTAAATATAATATAAAAGTAAATAATAAATAAATATGATAAATGAGAATATTTAACTCGATGATTTACAACTTTGAGTTATTATTGGCCTCAAGTAATGGTCCTTCCAAATATAATTTATCAATTTCTTTCTTGTAAAATTTTGCTGCCACAGATCGCTTTAATTTAAGTGACTGAGTAAGAAGGTCATTTTGTAATGAAAATGGCTCCACCATGAGAAGAACATTTTTCGTTCTTTCATACCCTTGAAGATTCTCAGTTCTAGAAACTTTGTCTAAAAATTTAACAACTGCAGTACGAACCTTCTTGCTAGACAAAGCTTCATTAAAAGCAACGGGATCCAGTTCTATGTTTGGAACTGGTGCTCCAAGAACCTCTGAAGCAAATTTAGCAAATGGTATAGGATCAACTCCTGAAATACTAACCAAATAATGCTTTCCAGAATCACCATGAACAAAAATTTGACTAAGAAATGGACAACATCTCAACAAAGTAGCTTCAATATGTTCTGGAGCAACATACTCACCTTGCGCAAGCTTATAAAAATTTTTTACCCGATCAATCAAATATAAATTTCCATCTTCGTCAAACCTTCCTACATCACCACTGCAAAACCATCCATCTTTATCAAATGCCTCAGCAGTAACTTTAGGTTCCTTATAATATTCTCTAAACACAACCGGTCCTCGAATAAGAATTTCTCCACTAGGATTAGAAGGATCAGATGCGTTATAGCCTAATTCAGGTACATCTCTGAGACGAAGCTCTACACCAGGAAACGGACCTCCACAATGACCAGGATTATATCTATGTTTAGAAATAATGCTAACAACAGCCATAGTTTCAGTTGATCCGTATCCTTGGGAAATATCGCATGAAAAAGCCGCACTAAGAAAAGCCAAACTCTCAGGATTGATTGGAGCAGATCCTGTTATAATTTGTATGGTTTCTGTTAAACCTAACTTTTCCCTAAGCTTATCAGACCAAAATTTGTCTAATGATCCTCTTTTAGATAAACCTGTGGTTCTATATTCGGCCATTTTTTTAGCTGCAATACGTCTAGTTAAAAACCCTACCAATCCGGGTGCATCAACAGTAGCTTGGCGTATAAGAACTTCAAACTTAGCCAAAACTCTAGGAACAGCAATAACATGAGTAGGCTTTAAATGAATCATGTCATCAACAATTTCAGTTAAGTTCCCATGGAAAAACCCAGCTTTTCCACCTACTTCAAATAAATTATATAAAAGTCCACGCTCGAATATATGTGCAAGTGGTAGATAGGAATAATGCACAAACCCTCGCGAAGTTTCTTTAAATTTATCCATATTAATCAAAATAGGTGTTGCACTTGTTGCAGCAGTAAGATTAGAATGTAAAAGTACAACTCCTTTGGGAATTGATGTTGTTCCTGAAGTGAAATTAATAGCAAAAATATCATTTGGTTTTGGTGGGACATGAGGACAGGAGTATAATTTTCCAAGATTTTCAATTTCAGTGAACCTTACTAATTTTACATTTTTTTCTAAAAGGTCTTTTGTAAACCTTGTACTTAAAGCCAAAAAGGAGAGTTCCGAAGAATTAGAAAACTCGTCAATAAAAGCATCCATGTAAACTAAAATCTTTAGACAAGCAAATTTGTTCAAATCTTGCAAAATAGTAATAATATTAGAAGCAGAAGCAAAAAGAATTCTACATTCAGTTAAATTAACAATGTGTTCTGAAGAATTAGCTCCTAAAGAGTCATATAAAGGTACAGTATACAAAGAATAAGATACAGCTGCTAGATCAGTTATTACCCATTCCAATCTATTTTTGGAAAAAATCCCAACAGGAACTTGATGAGGATTTTTAATTCCTGCAAAATTTCTTAATACATAAACTATTCCAGAACCTAAAGCAGTAGCTTTTTCGAATACAGTTTTATAAGATAAAAACTTATATGGTGACCAAGATACAGAGTCTTCTATAAACTCTCTATAACCTAAACAGTCTTTATCGGAATGGATTTTTGAGCTATATTTAAAAATGTCATAAGCACTAGTAATATCTGGATGTGAAGTTGTAGTTAAGTAGTTTTTGGAAAATTTATGTCTATATATTGGAGAGTGACCTTCTTCCTCAGAGCCAGGAACAATGTAAGCCTTTGGGTCATTATAATAAGATTCATAAATGGGACTAACGGTACTTTCACAGGGCGCAAAGTAGGAAGGATTAATCCAAAATTTTTCGTAAACTGGTGGAGTACGAATTGGTTTATAGGTATTTTCTTCAGAACTAGAATCTATAGGTTCTGGGTGGAAAACAGTAGATAGCATATTTTAATTATTAGAGTAAAAAAAAAAAAAAAATAAAATGAATATAAAAATCAAAATAATAATAATGATAATAAACTTAAGTAGATTAAGTATTTAAAATATAAATTGAAGGAAATTATAGGATATAAGTATGAAACCAAAATAAAAAAATCAAAAATAAAAATAAAAAAAGGTTAAAACTGAGAGGAGAAAAACCGTTAAATTATAATAGCGAAAAAGAGCAATATAAATTTAGTAGCCAATAATAAAGCTCATTTAAAAATAAGTAGTTTGAGTATTGATATAATTTTCGCTAATTTTTTGAAGAATAAAGGATTTATTTGTTCAAGGGGACAATATTAATAAAATCCAAGAGAACATTTAAAAGAAAATATTCAAGAGTTCTTTCTATAGTAAAAATTTGGCCAAAAAATGTGAATATGATGAGCCATACTTTATGTTTACTAATAAATTTTTATTCATTCTTTGTTTAAAAATTTCATGTCCATGTCAAATAGGAGAAATAAACTTAGCCAACAAGGGGCCGAGGGAGGGTCCTTTTAAAATAATATGATTTAATTAGAATCTGTTGTGGTAATATCATTTTAATTGTTGTTATCGATTGTAAGATTATTATTTTTTATTACTAGTGTTGATTAATAATATTAAATTTAACAGCAATAAAGAAATTTATTTAATATTTTTCCTTTGTATTGATTAAAAAAAAAAAAAAAAAAAAAAAAAAAAAGCGGTAATATTATGCGAAAAATGGAAAAATTAATTAATTACGACTTTTGTTGGTTAATATAAATGGGTTACCAAAGAATGTAAAAACATAAACTAAGGAACAAGTAGTTGAAAATCAATCTATTGAATTAGATAACAAATAGTTAAGCATATATGTATATTTCTATGTATATGTCTATGTCTATGTCTATGAATATGTATATGTATAAATTATTAATATAAGTAATCAATGAATTAAACCTTGATTTTCCGTAGAATAAGAGGGATTTAAACCTTCAATAAGAAAAAATCTAGGCCGTTTAAAAGCCATTATACTTGAATTTCATGAATACATAAAATCTATAATTATTACCGTCATTCTATATAACATTTGAATTAATAATTACTTAATTTAAAAAATAATATAAATTAAAAACCCATTCTATTGCGCTCTCCCTTGATTATTTCCTTTATAATCCTTTATTAGCGTAGATCTATTTATTGCTTAATAAAAAATTTATTATTGATTAAATATATGGATTTATTTAAGCGAATATATTAAAAATGTATAATTAAATAATGTGTGATTTAAGTATACTATGTATTTTTTTTATAAAATACTTATCTACAAGAATAGGATAAAGTAAAAAACTAAAATTAAAACTAAAAAAAAAAATTGTTTTATTAAATTTATTCTATTTATATAATATTTATAATTTAATTCAATTTTATTTTTAATTTTAGTTTTTTACTTTATTGTATAATAATGTAAAAAATAGATAATAAATAACGTTGAAAAATATTTGAAAATAATTACATAATAATTCCTCGTTGCTGTGTTTTTTAAATAACTATCTATTAATTAATTTTAATAGTAAATTTATTTGCGGTTTATCCAAGCTTAAACCCCTTTCCCTTGAGATTTATTTATTTATTTATTTATTTATTTTATATCTTTACAATAATATTTAATATTTAATTCTAATATAATTTTATTATAGTATTTTGATTTATTTTTTTTTATAGTTGTTTTTTTTTTTGTAATCTATTTCATTATTCTTATGAATTAAAATAACTTTTATCAAAGATCGATTTTTTATGTTGTAAATTGAAATGTGTCTAAAGTTAATTATTTAAAAGATCAATTAATAATTTACCCTAATCCTTGTCCTTAATATTAAAATCGTATCATATTATCTAATAATAATGTATGTGAATTGTTTTATATACATATATATATTTAATTGTTTTTATTGTGTAAATTTATTATCTCCTTGATTTTAATTTTTAAATTTTTAATTATTTAATTTTTAATTTTTTAATTATTTAATTTTTAATTTTTTAATTTTTCAATTTTTCAATTTTTTTTTTCTCCTTTATATAACGTTTTTAAGTTTATTAATATTATTAAACGTTTATATAATAATATTTAGTAGGATGTTTTTATTTCTGTAAACACTTTTTTTAAAATATACATTACATAAGTATTTTTTTTTTTTTTCACTCAATCCTTTTATTGTATGTTATGTTTTTCAAAAATTTACATATAAAAATATTATTTTATTATATACTCCATAATATAAACAAAGCTAAAATATAATACAATCTAAGTAATAAAATACATTAATTAAATTTGCTATAGAATTTCCATAATGTTGGATCTATGAGATAATAGTAAATAATTAATTATTATTTCTAATTCATCTTTTAAAAGCCCATTTAAATAAAATGCTAAAATAAATTTATTTAAAAACACTAGATGCGTTCGTAAAATTCATGCAAATTGGAATAATTAAACAAAAGAATTTGCTTTTAAAAAAATGTTCTAGTTTTAAATAATTATAAAGGCATTAAAAAAATTATAATAATAATCATACTAATGATAATAATATTATTTTCTTTCAGTAGAACTTTAAATAAATTACTAGCGCCAAATAATATATTGTGTGGTATTAAAACAGGATGTACATGTATAAATATATATATATATATATATATACCTTATAGTAAAATATAAGATAAAAATTTATCTTGTAATTTTAATTTTATCATATTTATCTAATTGAGTCCTCTTCCTTCTATAGAAACTCCAGATTTCTTAGTCTTGCTACGAACCCCAAACATTTTTTGTCGTATTCTTTTAAATTGTTCATCATTTGCATAATTGCTACCCTTTTGAGTGTTATTAATAGAAATTGTTCCTCTTGATTTAGGAGCAACCTCATAGGTAGATGTACTTACAGAAGGGATAACTGCCCTATATCTTGCCCTTCCATTTTCTACTCTATTGCCAGAATTGGAAACTCGATCATTTTTAATCTTTATAGACTGAGCATGTCGTGCTGCAAGCTCATCATAATCTGCTGTGGCAACTTTCCTGTCACGATAATTATCTGATTTGCCCATTATTGGTCTTGACCAACAATCAATCAAATCATTAGCAAGCTTTTGAATTTTTTTAGAAGTTTTTAATGTTTTTCTATAAAAAATTACAATTCTACCAAGACCTGATTCCCTTAAATGTATGGTTTTAATAGGTAGACGTCTTATAACTTCAAATAATGCATTTTGAATAGAATACGCTGGAACAGATCCATCTGGAAGTGGCTCAAGCCATAATCTAATAGCTTCAAGAAGATTATTATCTAATATTGAATCATATAAACCTTGCTTTTGAAACATTTCTTTCACTTCTGGAAGTAAATGAAGTTTATGTGTTGCTGGTTTTTTTTCTCTAATAGCTTCTTGATCAGCAAAAGCAGCTTCTCTCATTTTATTTCTTAACTGACTCATTTTTTCATCTTGTAAAGTTTCAAGATCAACCTCATCTATTTTACGTTTGCGATGATTAGAAGTTCTTTTAACAGCATTATCAAGTCTTGCTTCAAGTTCTTTTCGTCTTATTATTTCAGGATCCAATGGTTTCATTTCATTATCAACTTGCTCATCAAATTCTCGATCATTTCTATCAATTCTTTCACCTCTAACTTGGATACGTTTCCTTTTTTTCTCACTATATTTTGATACATCTGATAAACCTTGTTCATCTTGTGTTTCTGGTAAATCTGGTAATTCAACAGAATCAGCTTTTTTGTGTCTTGAAAGTGTAAAAACTTCTTCCATATGATCTTCTCCAGCAACTTTTCCTATACTGGAAATGTTCATATCTTTAAATTGTTCTTCATCTAAATCTGATAATTCATCATCATCATCATCATCATCATCATCATTTCCATAATCATTATTATATTTTGATTCTAAGTTATTTTCATTGCTATCATTATAAATACCTTTATCATTTTCAACATTTTCTTCATCATTTTCATAATTAGAATATTCTTCTTCTTTATAGTCTGACATTTTTCAAGAATAATTAATTTAAAAAATAATTTATATTAAAAAAAAAATATATATATATATATATATTTTATTTTACTTTATTTATATTTATTATATAAATTAATAAATTATACTAAATAAATTCTTTTTATTAATACACTAAAAAAAAAAAAATCATAAAATATTTAAAGTGAGTGCTGTTCTCTTACAAAAGAAATAAAAACAAAACAAAAAAAAAAAACACATATTACTCAAAATCGTTGCTATGAACTTTCAATACCCTATTCCATATCAATTGTAAATGTAATTACCCTGTTTTACATTGATTAATTAAATTTAGGATTCTTGCTTAATTTAAATATATCTTGAATAGTATATTATTTCTTTAGCCAATATTATATTTTTTTTTTTTTTTTAAAAAAAAAGTAATTATTTTTTATTTATAATTCAATATATTTTAAAATTAATATATATAAATATGTACTTAAAAGTTTGAATATTATATATATGTAATTATAGGCTTTATTTATAAATATAATTTGTTGAATGATGCTAGGGTTTACATAATTTATCTATATAATTTTTAATAGTAATTTATGGATCCCAGTCTGAATTCGCCCCTTATTATGAAAAATGCTTAAATAGGGTCTGAAAAATGTTATAATATTCAATAATTGATTTCAGATATTTTAAATATTTTGTACAGTAATTTAGTATGTATTAAAAAAAACTTGTAAATACAATAAATAGATAAATTATTATATAATTAATATATATATATATTAGCAAAAATCATCCCAAACTGTATAGATTAATTATATTTTTATAATTATTTGCTTATATTACAATTTCAACCTTTTACTTTCTCATCTAAATAGAATTCTAAATATATTGAATAATGGGTACAAATATTAATTGTCATAGAAACACAAATTTTTAACAAGTTGAAAAACTTAAGTTTTAGAAATTAAAACTATTAGAAAAAAGACTTTGACTTTGATTAATTTTTAAATAGTTAACTTTATTTTATATTTAACTTATATTAAATTATTTATTTTATTAATCTACTTTAATTAAAAACAATGTTTGGTGGTGGTGCTGCTATTCCTCCAGAAATGATTAAAGCTGCTGAAGAAGCTAGCAAACGAACAATGGTAACAGCTGTATATACTGCGGTTGCTTTATGGATTGGTAAGTTTTAAAGTCTAATGATATTTATTATATATTATTTTATTCATGTTTTTCAATTAATTGAATTAAATAAATTTTAACTTTTTTTTTTTTTTTTTTTTTTTTTTTTTTTTTTTTTTTTTTTTTTTTTTTTTTTTTTTTTTTTTTAATATAACAAATCTTTCATATTAATTAAATATTTTTTTGCTCTATATATACATACACATTGAGTAAAGTATTCGTAAATATTCATAAACATTATTTAAATTTAAAATAAATTCATTTGTAAACTAACGAAACCTGTCATCATTGCTTTTATGTAATTTATCATTTAATTTTGTAATTGCAGAATCTACTTTGTTTAAATCTTCATTTAATACACTTATTAATCTTGATACACCAGTCTGTTGATCTCGTAAAACAGATTTAACTTTTTCCATTTGATCTGTTTCTCTTGTCCAATCATATTCATTAAAAGCGGAATTAGCATTTGCACCAGATAATTTTTCAGCAATACCACCTGAACCTATTGCATTACTAGATACATTATCCTCGGCAGAATTTTTAGCTTCTAACATTCTAGTACGTTCTCTAATAACTGACATTCTTGCCCATACTTCATTTATTCTACCAAATACAGCAGGGTCTTCAATTTCTTTTACTAAATTTTCAAATCTTCGTTTAATAATTTCTTCATCAGGTCTAAGAGCAAATCCTCTTGATTTTAAAACTTGAACTTTAACTGCGAGTCTTAAAGTTCTATGTATTAATTGTTCATTTCTAGCACGAATTTCTGAAGTTCTAATTGAAGTATATAAATCATAACGTGTTTGTAAAGCATTTAATTTGTCATTTATTTCATGCATTCTTGTTCTATAAATAGCAATTTGTTGTTCTTGAAAAGAAGCTCTTTTTTGTAAATCATTAAAACCTATTGAAAGAACAGGTACAGATGATGTATCAGGTTTATTTGCAATTGCGGTTTCCCATTCTAATTCAGTAACATTATCAGGTTTTTTATATAAAACTGCTTGTTCAGTTGGAACATGATTGTAAAAAAAATATCTAAAAACACAATCCAATGAAGAAGGATCCCATGAAGATTTTAATTTAGATAATTGGTTTATTACTGATGGACCAGAAGAAGTGACAGGTTGTGCAGGTAATTTATTTGAATTTGATTGATTTGACAAGTTATTTTGATGTGATTGACCAAGTATACTATTTGGGTTACCTGTTATTGAACTACCTAATAAAGAAGTTCCATTAAATGCAGGTTTTTGATCATTTGGTCTTGACCATGAAAATGTTGGTTGTGAATTAAATAGATTTGTATTTGTTTGTTGTTGTTGTTGTTGTTGTTGTTGTAACGTATTTGAATTAGAAAAATTATTTGTATTAGGAATTGAAGAGGTTAAAAAACTATTAGTTTGTGGTTGTAATTGATTTGTTTGTTGTCCAAATAAATTTGAGGAAGCATTATTTGTATTAGAAAATGATGATGTTTGATTTTGTTGATTATTCCCAAATATACTTGTATTTTGATTGTTATTAGGTGTACTAAAGATATTACTATTATTATTGTTAGTATTATTGTTAGTATTATTATTTCCACCGAAAGAAAATGAACCAAACGAATTGTTTGGTTGAGTACTTCCAAACATTTAAGTTATCAGTTGTTTATATATCTTATTAATTACTATATTGATATATTTAATATATTAGTTTATTTACTAAATTAATGCTATCTTTTCAATTTCTTTCCTTCAATTATGTTTGAATCTTTAATTGTTTAATAAATTAGATTTTTTGCACAGTATTGTTATAGTAAATAATTTTTGTTTTTCGTTTATATGGTTTTGCATGTATTTACATAGTATTTATTTTTATATATGTGGTTGTATTTTTATTAAAGTTGGACAAAGAACGGTTCTATATTTTTTAAACCGTCCAACAAAGACCGCTTTAAGACGGTTATTATAAAAAAGAAAACCCAATTGTCCAACTCTAAGTCTTATTTATTTTTCTTATTTCTATTGTTTACTTCTTAAAATACAAATAATCCTCATAGCAACGGAAAGAAAAACACTTTTTATTATTATTATTATTATTATTATTATTATTATTATTAACAATGTTTCTATAACAACATATACAAATAGGAAAAAAAACACCGTTTATTGTTTTCTTTTTTATTTTTTTCCTTTAATAATAAAGAGGGAAAAAAATTAAAGTTAATTTAATTAAAGGAAAAATAAAAATTGTTTTCCATTGACACATTTGAAGGTAAACAAAAAGGAAAAAAAAAATAAATAAATAAATAATAAATAATAAATAAACAAAAAAAATAAAAATAAAAATAAAAAAATAAAACAAAACAAAAACAAAAACAAAAACAAAAACAAAAAACAAAACTAGAATAATAGAATTCAAAATTATTAAAAAACCTTTTCGTTATAAAACTAATTAACAGCTTATTCTTTAGATCAATCAATTTCTTAAACATAAAAAATATGGCTATATCTGCTCCAGTTCAAAATTCGGGTGGTCATTCACACCATCAACATCACCATCAGCAATCACATCAACAGCAGCAGCAACACCAACAACAACAGCAACAACCGCCACCTCCACAACAACAACAACAGCAGCAACAACAACAACAACAACAACAACAACAACAACAACAACAAAATAATGCTTCTGCTACTGCTACTGCAAATGCTGTACCCAATAAAGTAGCTGTTGGTTGGTACTTTGTTCAACAATATTATACTTTTTTGAATAAGGAACCAAATAGACTTCATGTAGGTTTTATTTTAATGATTATAATTTGTTAATATGTTTATTATTTTATATTTTTAATTTTATTCTCTATGTAATTGATTGTATATTCATAATTTATAATGTTCTCTATTAACAATTTTCTTGTTTTATTTTTTAAATATTTTAGTGTTTCTATACAAAATCTTCTACCTTTTGTCATGGAATTGAAGGCGAAACTGTTACTCCTTGTGTTGGTCAAATTGTAAGTTGAAAAGATAAAAAAATAAAAATAAAAAATATTTTTTATTTTTATTTTTATTTTATTTTATTTTATTTTATTTTATTTTATTTTATTTCATTTTCATCCATTTCTAACTATTTTTCTTTAGGAAATCCATCACAAAATTGAAGAACTCGACTATGATAATTGTAAAGTACTTGTATCCAATATAGATGTACAAGCCTCTGCTAATGGAGGAATAGTCATTCAAGTTATAGGAGAAATGTCAAATCGTGGTGGACCTTCAAGAAAGTTTTTCCAAACTTTTTTCCTCGCTCAACAACAAACTGGTTATTTTGTATTAAATGATATATTTCGCTATCTTAAAGAAGATGTAGAAATTGATTATTCTGATAGCAATTACTCTTCTTCAGCTGCTAATGTTTCAAATATTGCATCAAATTCCCCTTCTGTACCTGATTTATCTTCTCCTCCATTATCCTCTTCCTCAAATATTAATACTCATCATTCTTCTTCCCAACCCCCTCTTCCATTATTACCACAACAACAACAACAACAACAACAACATACTCCAAACAATTATGTTCATGTATCTCGTGAAAAACCCATCCCATCACACACTAGATATACTCAAAATAATGTTCAACCAATTGAATCAGACGTTGAAAATAATAATTCCGCAGATTATTCTAACTCTCATTCGATACCTATTCAACCTACGAATCCTGTGAATAACTATAATCAAAATCAAGTTGATAATATTCCAATTCAAAATAATGACCAAAATAATATCCATCAGTATTCAAATGGATTTGTTCAATCTGCTCACCCTCCTACTAATCCATCTACAGAATATTCCTCCTCATCTTCCCATCAACAAGAAATTTATCAACAACATAATAATCAAATGAATGCTGTAGATGAACCTTTAGTAAATAAATCTGCTCCGCACAGTATTACTCAAATTAACCCAGAAGAAACTAAGCAAGAAGTGCAACCACCTGCTTCTCAAAATAATGTCTTACCATCTGAAACGGATAAAATTCCTCCTAAAGTGGTTAGCTCTGATAATTCTAAATCAAGTACTTCTGAAACATCAAGTTATACTTCTACTCCAACTGTTTCATCTAATACTTCAAAAGAATCGGCAACTGTGCCATCTAAAAATTCAAAAGATACCCCTACAAAGCCTATAAAGTCAGCTGAAAAACCTTTGGAAGAAGCCTCCACTGCCACCTCTAACTCGTCATCTTCTTCTATTTCCTCTCCTACTTCAACCTCTGCTAAGCAACATCAACCTCAGCCTTCTGGTCCTGTTTCTTGGGCCGCTTTGGCTGCTAAACGTACTGCTGTACTATCGCAAACTACTCACTCGTTGCCCCAACATTCCACATCTATCAATGGAGCTAATTTAAATCATGCTCGTACTCATTCTCATTCTCACGTAAACAATAATTCATCTACTCATAATACTAATGCTTCTAGCTCAGCTACAAATTCAAATCCACAACAAAAATCTTCTCAAACTCAACCCCAAACACCTCCAGCACAATCTCAACAAGCACAGCAAAATTCTCGTTCAAACAAACAGAGAGGCGGTAATAAACCAGACTATTCTGAATATCACTCAGCATATGTTAAACATGTTTTTGATCGTGTAGATGAACAATTATTACATCAAGCTCTCGAAAAATTTGGTCCTATGAATCATTTTGAAGTTTCTAGACAAAAGAATTGTGCTTTTGTAGATTTTGCCGAAGCTTCAGGTCTTTCTGCAGCAATTAAAGCTAATCTTGTAAAGGTAGGTGATCAAACGGTTATTGTTGAACATAGAAAACGTGGAGGGGCAAAAAATAAAGATAAAGACTCCCCAAATAACTCAAACTCAGGTGCTAACGGTGGCTCCAGTAACAATAATCATTCATCAAATTACAAAAAGGATTCTAGAAATAACTCGGGTCAAAAAAAAGTTAACAAATCATCCGCCTATAAACAAAAAGCTTTTACTCAGGATCATTCTAAATGATTTTAAAATATCTGTATATATATATTTGCTATCTTCATTATTGTATTAGTAATGTTGCTTTTTTTGTTGTTTAATCATACTTCTTCTATTTTAACACCATATTTATTTGAATGAAGTATATAATGCCTATGGTATTTATTACATTGAAAAAAATGAAAAAATAAAAAAATAAAAAAATAAAGATTATAAAATAATAATAAAAAAACTAGTAAGAGTTCTTGTTTTATTTGAATCATGCTTTTTGTTTTAACATCTTCCTTTTTTTTATTTTTATTTTTTTTTTATTTTGTGCTAGAAATGTGAATGTTTTTATATGGATGTTAATATTGTTAATAAATATATTATATATTATTTTTTATTCTAATTTACGCTTTTGTACGTGAGTACTTTTCAAGCAAGAAAAATTTTTATTTTCACTTTTTTTTTTGTCTGCAATATCTGTTTTTATTTTTATATCATCTATGTATCAACCACTTTGTATAAAATTCCCTAATATATATTTTAATCAATTCTTTAATAGCATTTGTAAATTGTTTTATAACATAAGTTAATGAAATGGAATTATCAGCTTTGTGTTCATATACTTTCTACTAAATTATTTTGTGTTTTTTTTTTATCTATTTTTTTTTTTTTTTTTTTTTTTTTTTTTTTTTTTTTTTTTTTTTTTTTTTTTTTTTTTTTTTTTTTTTTTTTTTTT
>JAJLXO010000157.1:0-12430 GCA_030571375.1 Botryozyma mucatilis | reverse complement strand
CTGAGCTTGAATAAGAATCAAAAGAAAAAGATCGTGAGCGCGAACGCGAGGGCGAACGTGAAGGTGAGCGTGAGCTTGAACTAAAACTTGATCTAGAAGGAGAGCGAGATAAAGATCTTAAAGACGAACGAGAAGATGATCTTGAGCGCGAACCTGAACTTGAATTCGAAGGAGAAGAAGAACGAGAGGAAGATCTTGATGAATTGTGTGAAGGAATAGGATTTTTTAGATACTCACGCATTTCATCAGTTAATAAACCCAAACCTATTGTAGTAAAATAGTTTATAGAAAAACGAGTATCATCCAAATCTCCTGCCATGGGAAACAAAGAAGCTAAAAGTGGTTTTGTTTCTTCATTCATTATATTTTTTTTTATGCCATAAATACCAATTTCCTCCATTATATACTCGAACATAATTTTAATGAATATACGTGAAGAAGCAGTAGTATCTTCTTCTGTAAGATGTATACAAGATAATACAGTCCATGGAATAGATTCTGAAGCCAACAAATGGCCAAAAAATTTGGCAATATTTCTTATACAATTTGTCTCATACCTGTGAATAGTTTCGTAATAATTTTTAAAAGCTTGAATAAAAAGATCTTGCCATTTTCGATTAAGCTTACAAAATCGTTCCCCAATTAAACCAAAAAATTTTGCATAGACTTTTGCTTGCGAACAACACTCAATAATCATATTTACAAGTTCAATATTTAGTTCAGGAGGTATATCAATTTTTAGTAACTTGTGGCAGCATTCCTCATAATCCATACTAGACATTACTGTTAAATATATAGTTCTACGTAAATTTGTTAAATTTGTCCCAGACAAATCATGTATTGTTACATTTTGATTTTGATTTTGATTTTGATTTTTCTTTTTGTCATTATCCTCATTGTCACTATTTTCAGCATCAGAATCTGAATCAGAGTCAGAATTTGAATTTGAATCAGAATCAGAATCAGAATCAGAATCAGAATCTCCTAATATCTCTTGCTTTATTTCATTATATTTTTCTTCATTTTGTTTAAAATCAGGGTCATATTTAAAAACATTTAAATTGTCAAATGATTTAAGATTTTCAGCATCAAGTTGTAAATTATGTGTTATTTTATCATCATCCTCTAATAAATCAAGATCTTTAGAAACTGGAGGATTATCCTTATAATTATCTTTTCTTATTAAAAATAAAACTTCAATCATATATTGAGTTCTTGTTTGTAAATTTCCTTCATGAAGAATTTCTCTAAACCGATCAAATACCCCAATAGATGCAGCAGGACAAGAAACAGATAAAAAGGAACCAACTTCTCGCATTAAACCAACAGCTATTTCTACAGAGTCATCAGTTGGATTTGCAAGTAATAAATGTAATAATTGTAATACTACTATATCATCAGCAACTTCAAAATTTACTAAATGAGCAATAAAAGTTGCTGAAGAAAGACAAGATGGTTTATCATTTCTTCTAAAAGCTTTTCTAAACATTAATATAAGTCTAGTTAAAAGTAATTCACCAATTTGAGGAAGTTTTGAATTAATAATTGCCACAAGAGCTGCATAAATTGGTGTAAAAGAACGAGATGCTGCTGAAGCACGCATTACAGATCTAGTAAATAATCCACGACCACGTATTAAATTAACATTAAATAATTCAATTGTAATTTCTTTTATATTAGAAATATTAACTTTATTAACTAATCCATTAATATTTTTTCTTAATTCATCCCATTTAATCCTTTGTTGTTCTTCATCTGTAAGTACATTACCTAATTGTGATTGAAGTGCTTTTAATTTAGCTGGTGGTACATACGTTCCTCCTGCTTTAGACATTAATAGTCTTTTATATTCTTTTGCTGCATCTTCAATTTTATTTGATTTTAAATGTGTCTTATTTATATTATTTTTAGTATTTTCATTACTATATTTTCTTTTGTTGTTGTTATTGTTATTGTTTTTATTTGTATTTGTATTTTTATTTGTATTTGTATTTTTATTTGTATTTATACTTATGCTTGTATTTTCCTGTTTACCCTTTGATTCTTCTGCAATAATTTTTCCCATAATAATTACCTATTTCCTATAAAAATACCAATTACCTGCTTAGATTATTATATTATTATACTATATTATTATTATTATATTATTATTATTATATTATTATTATTATTATTATTATTATTATTTTATTACAAACTTATGGTTATTATTGTTGCTATAGAAGGTACTGTATAGTTTAATTTATATAACTACAGTAAATTGTTATTTTTTAGTAAAATGACAGAAAAGGTTGACAAAGTATGTAAAAAAAGCATATAAAAGTATATAAATATCATATATAAAGCATATAGAAAGTATATATTAAAGCATATATAAAAGCATATAAAAAGTATATAAATATCATATAGAAAGCATATAAATATCATATAAAAAGCATATAAAAAAGTATATAGAAAGTATATATAAAAGCATATAGAAGTATATATAAAGCATATAAATATCATATAGAAAGCATATAAAAGTATATATAAAGCATATAAAAGTATATATAAAGCATATAAATATCATATAAAAACAACCAAAAACAAACAAACATTAAACCAGTATGTATTGTATTTTATAAATGTGAAAGATAACAAAATAAAATTAAAAGGAAATAATATAAACTAAACTATAAATACATACATACAATACATTGTAAGAAATTGTAAGCCTGTAAATTATAATATAAAATTTGAAAATGTGAAAATTTGAAAATTTGAAAATCTAACTGTAAATTACTTGCGTATACGTTTTGAAGGTGGCGACTTCTCATCACTTTCCTCACCATCAGATGATCCAACAGCATCTTCATCATATTCTTCTTGAATGTCATCATCGTCATCAGAATTTGCAGTATAATCTTCATCAACAGATTCAGAGTCATCAGCAGAACCTCTATCGTAATTTCCATCATCTGATTCATTATCAGTATCAGCAAGAGCAGCAGCAAGTAAAGTTTGTTCATCAACAAGATCATTCTTTACTTTTATTCCCTTTGATGTAATATATTTTTGAAAGACGCTTTGTTCTTCTCTATTTATATTTGAAAATTGTTGTTCAGTACCATTTTTAAGTGTAAATATTAAATCAAATGTACGAGAAGAAGAAGCAACGGCAGCGCCAGCGCCAACACGGGACATTGTAACAAACGATACATCCCCCATAGGAATAAAAACTGTAGGTTTAGGAACAAATATAAATGATTTTTCTAATGGATATATCCAACCTTCAGAAGCTTTTAAAGAACATTTAACTCCTGGTTTACCATGAGCAGATTGGAAAGAACCTGGAACAATCATACGGCGACCAGATAATCCTCTAAATATTTGACCTACAACTTCATGTGCTGCTTGATCATATTTACGTTTAAGTCTATCTTTATAATTTTCTTCATAATCTTTATCATCTAAATTAAGTTCAACTTCAATTTCTTCTTCCCTTAAAAATTGAAGAACTAAAAATGGATAACGAGTTTGACCTTGACGTACTGGAGGATCTAATTGTATAATTAACATATTATGTACATCATCAGGTTTTGGAAGAAGAAATAATCTTTGAATAGTTGAATATTGAATTTTGTAATCATAAGTTTTACCACGTAAACGTAAATAAGTTCTAAACATATCTATATCAAAACGACCACGTGGAGTTAAGAAAAGAACATCTGCAAATGAAACTATTGTTTCTCCAACAACAACACCAATATCTGCTTTATCTTTTAATGTTTCATAAAATATTGTAGCTGCTTGTTCTTCATTTTCACCTTGATTATCTTCATTATTATCATCACTTTGTGAATTTTCTTCTTCATCTTCTGACATAGAAACATCTTGATCTGAATCTTTTTTGGATTTTAATTTTGATTTTTCTTTATTTCTTTTATCAGATTTTGAAACAAATCCAGGTATAAAAAATCGTACTTCAACTAATTCATCACCAGATTTAAATCTTTTTTCATTAATAGGTTCAAGATTTAATTCAACTGCTACTTCTGTTTTACCAACTAAATTAACATTATTAACATCAGCATAAGGAATTTCAAATTGTGGTTTACCACCAACTGACATAACAATTTCATTTCTTTCAAAATCTTGTGATCCCCAATTCCACCCTCTAACTGAATGTTCTTTTGGTTCAACAATAATATTAAAATATCTTTTAAATGTATTTTTAACTTCATCTAAATCCTCTATATCAAATCCATCAAATGATACAACTCCATGACTACGTGTTTGTACTCTGCATTCATATCCTCTACAACCTCTTGACCAAGATGCAGTTAAAATTTCTGCTACTGGTAATAAATAAGGATCAGTTAATAATGATGATAATTTACTTTCCTTTTGTTTACTTATTGATGATGGTAACTGTACTTTCCAGCCTAATCCTATTTCTGCAACTCTTAGTTTTCCATGATATTTGCTTTGATTGTAGTAAATATTTTCAAATTGCACAGTCATTTTAAGTTTTGTTTATTTTTTTTTTATTTTTTTTTATTTTTTTTATTTGTTTTTATTTGTTTTTTATTTATTTATTTATTTATTTATTTATTTATTTATCTATTTATTTATTTATTTATTTATTATTTATTTGTTTTTTTTTTTTTTTTTTTTTTTTTTTTTTTTTTTTTTTTTTTTTTTTTTTTTTTTTTTTTTTTTTTTTTTTTTTTTTTTTTTTTTTTTTTACTCGAATCTTTAATTTTATTGATTTTTATTTTTTAATTTCCAAGGTCTAAAAGAATTCTAATTAAAGACCGTCTTTAGTTATAAAGACCGTCTTGTTATTTTGTTTGTATGAGAAAGAAAAAAATAATCTTCACGTGATTAATTCATTTCTAGTATACTATACTAACATATTATCTTTAGTACTTCACTACTAGATATGGTATAATAGTAATGATGTAATTAGAACTTGCATACTTTTTTATCAGTTTTAACTTTATTTACTTTATTTTTTTTTTAAATTCTATGTTTATTTTTCTAAATATGCAAGCATTCAAGTAATAAATTTATTATTAAAAAAATTATTTCCCCCCAGTAGATTTAATATATTTTTTATTCTCAAACGCTTTAATTGTTAAAATAAAAACAAATAAAAATTTTAATATACATATACATATACATATACATATACATAAACATATACATAAACATATACATAAACATATACATAAACATATACATAAACATAAAATATATCTAGTAAAGAGTATGAAAATAAAAAGTAATAAGTACACTTGCTTAAATAAATTAAATTAAACACAATAAAACAATGTGAAAAATAATACATTTCATTTTTATATAAAATTGCAATGTTGTCATTTTCTGTAAAATCAATATTAACTTTATAAACCTTTTGTATTTTTTTCTATAAGTATCATATTTGTAATTGTCCATAAGCCATTGGTAATAGTTTTTCAGCAGAATGAATAAAACGAAGATTGTGAGGAACAGAAATTAAATTATAATGAGAACTATTGGTATAATCAATATCTTTCATAAGTAATTCTTCCTCTCTCACACCAGTTAGCGAAATTATACATAAACGTTTTCCATTTTTTTTAGCATTTAAAACAAGTCTAAATGCAGACGCTGTAGCCAACGATGTACCAATGATTAAAATACGATCAGCATCTTGGAATGTTTTTTCTGCTGCTAAACGAACCTCATCGTCTACTTTTCCTCCAAAAAAGACTACTTTTGGTTTTAATATTCCAAAATATTTATTATTACTATTATTATTATTATTATCATCATCATCATCTATGTAAGCACCATCATTATCAGTGTGAATTAATCCTTTTGATGCACACTTAGTACAAGCAGGATATCTAAACGATTTATAATTAATATTTTTACCTAATTCAACATCTCCATCAGGATTTAAAGGTATTTTATTATATTTCCCATTTTTTAAATAAGTTTCATTTATTATATTTGTCCATAATGGATTTAATTTTGATAATTTATATTGTAATTCATCTCTTGTAATTATATTATTACATCCTAAACATATAACATTTCTTAATGCACCATGTAATTCAACTGTAGATGGAACGCTAGAAATATGCAAAGAGTCAACATTTTGTGTAACAACTCCAGATAAATATCCTTCATTATAAAGTTCCCCTATAGTAGTATGAATAATATTTGGATTTAAAAATTTATTACTATGTGTATTATTCTCATTGTTATACTTCCATCCTGATATTTCTCCCCATCCAATAAATGATCTAGCCCAATATCTTTGTCTCCAATGATGTTTACTAATAAATTCGTTATGAAATATAGGTCTATATGTTTTTGGTCTTTCTGTATAAACACCTCCTGGTCCTCTATATGCAGGAATTCCTGATGGAACTGAAATTCCGGCTCCTGTTAACACAGCTGTTTTCTTCTTATACCCATTTTTTAAAAATTCTGATAGTAATAAGCTTGCTTTATTTATATTAATACTGGTTTCTGGTATACTTTTAGGTATAAAATTTATCGTTTTAAATGGAATTCTAAGCGTCATTCTATGATCTTATTTTACCTTGTTTATATGTATTTAAAAATTCACTCATATATGGAAATTTAAATTTTAATTTAGTAAATTAAATACTTTCCATATATAATTAATTCCTCTATAATAAGTATATCTACGATAAATAATTATTTATCTTTATTTAATTTAAACCATTCCTTCATATAACATCCCAGCGAAAAAAACTCATATCCTGTACTCAACCAAATATTCATAAACTAATCCATCTCAATAAACCGTTACATAAAAATAATAAAATAAAAAATCATAAATAAAAAAATCATAAAAAAAATCATAAATAAAAAAATCATAAAAAAAATCATAAATAAAAAAATCATAAATAAACCATAAATAAACCATAAATAAACCATAAATAAATCATAAATAAACCATAAATAAACCTTAAATAAACCATAAATGAACCTTAAATAAACCATAAATAAACCTTAAATAAACCCTAAATAAAACCGTAAATAAAAGTATAATAAATAACTAATAATAAAAAATACCATAGCTACTTCAACATCGTAATAAACCTAACTAAACCAAACCAAATCATGCCTATTAAAAACAGTCATCTGACTGTAATTTAAATTTGATCCATTAGATCTCAACTTCATACTAAAATACCAAACTAATAAAGTATTTGCTTTAATTTGATATCAATGCTAAATAATAGTAGACCACCCACCACCAAGGCCAACTAAGGCTTCCTTAACACCATGAGTAGAAAACGCGAGAATTCCTAAACAGCTCGTAAAAAAGCCAATTCTAACAACTAAATTGATCATTTTCCAACCAAAATATGCCAATAAAGATGATACACCATCTAGATTAAAAGGGTCACGACAATGTATTGCTGACGTTGCTAATGCTGGCGTAGGACCATATGAAGGACGAGGGGTTAAAATAGCCGTCAGATTAGCCTCTCCGTCCTCTGGTTTCCAGTACAATGACCTTTCAATATTACAAGGTAAGAATTCATCTTTTTCATCTTGTTCTCCCAATCCTAAGGGATTTTCAATCTTTTCATTATTCATTATGTCAATTATCTTTCGTCGAATCATTCTTATTTTATTCATAATCATATCCTTTTCTTCATTATCTTTCTCTGTTTTCTTATCTTCTCCCTCTTCTTCATTTTCCATTGTCAGCATGTAATCAATGAATTCTGGACCAATTGATTCTAAACCTTCTTCATGTAATAATTTTTGAACTAAAATTCCAAATCTTTCTTGAAAATGTCGATGTTGAATCAAATTTTTTATCGTATTATCATTAAGATCTTTTGAATTTTTATTAGAATTTTCCAAAGCATGATCATATCCTTCTAATTTATCAAACCCATATTTTTCAATCAGTTGATTATTAGATAAAGATAAATAATATAATTCATCTTCAGCTGAAGATCTACGTCTTTTCAATCTTTTTTCCTGACGGATGCTTTGTTCTAATTGCTTAACCCACTGTGCCATTTTAACTTGCATTATTATTTCTTCTTCATTAGATTTGTCATATCCTGGCCAATTTTTGACACTATTTTTATTAAAATTTAAATTGTCCTTTGTGTTATTTATCGCCCATGCAGGTACAGTAAATTTTAAGTTGTCATTATTTTTAAATGTATTATATTCCAAGTCTATACCTACCTTGGCCTCATTAATAGTATTAGCATAATAACTTGCTTCTATACCTTCAGATTTTAATATTTCACCAGATTTTTGTTTTACTATTTGCCTATTATTTTGATTAGTAAAATTGGTACAGTTCAAATTTTTCATTTCTTCTCTAAACTCTGCACTATTATTTTCATAATATGATTTATTAAAAACTATATTTTTGGTGTCAGATTCGCGATAAAAATGTTTAAAATTTGGATCACTTAAATTTGGTGAAGAAATAAATTTTGATGATAAACAAGTACTATAAGTAGAATTAAGTCTCCAAGAGATTAATCTTTTTGCCGTAATATGACGAAGCCAAGCAGCAAAATCTTCATTAAAGATACGATCTATAAGAATATTTAACTGTGATGGACAAAGAACAGGAGATTCAGGAGCATACGATGAAGCCATTAGAATGCTTGCATCCATTTCAAGTTCAGAATTTAAATTGATCATAGAAGAAACAGCAAAAGGCATTTCAGTGTCATTAGAAATTGATAATTCAGAATTTTTATTATTATCTTGACTATTATTATTATTATTATTATTATTATTATCATTACTAACCTTATCGGGATTAGTTAGATAATTTTTTTTGTTAATAAAATCTTCAACATGAAAACCGAATAAAAAAGGATTAATATTATAATGCATTAATTGTGATAGAATCTTTTGTCTTAAATCTATAATCTGTGAGTTAGATCTTAAATCAGATTTTGAAATAAGAATCATTACTGGAACATATGCAATTAATTTTTTTATGTATTCAGCGTCGGCATCTGTAAGTGGATCATCTAAAAGATAAAGACATAAATCAGCATGAGTATGACCTGGAGAAGAAATTATTGGAAGTAAGGAAGAAGAATCTGAATAAGAATGAGCTAAAAGTTTAGCAGTTTTACGGAATTGAGATTCCAAATAATTAGAAATACTTGATATGGCTTCTTGTAATGCATCAGGATCAGATGGAGAAAATCCAATAGTATCAACACCTATAACATTTCTTTCAAGGACGGCATCTTCTGAATAAGAAGATCTATGAAAAAATGAAGAAGTTGGAGCAGCATCACTATCATCAGACCACCAAGCGGGATATGATTTTGTAGAGGCAAAAATTTCAGTAATATTATGAGAAGCATATTGAGGTACATCATCTACATGAACAATATCAGGAGAAAAATTAAATAAAGTTTGTAATAAAAGTGATTTACCTGTATTAGAAGCACCAGCAACAACAATTTTAAGTTTAGATAATCTTTTACCTCTTTCAGTAAATGATCTTCTAGGAGGTAATTTAACTAATGGCATAACTAAATGCGGGGAGGAACATTTAGGATTAGAATTTAAATTTGTGTTAGAGTTTATCTTATTAGTTGAATTATCAGAAGTATTAAATGTAGAATGAATATTTGAATCTAAATGTAAATTACTAGAACTTGATTTACCAAATTCGCGTACAGAATTAATATCAAAATCAGATATGCAAGAAATCATTGAACGTGAAGCAGGTGAAACTGAATAAAAATCATTAGAAAGATTAGAATAATTTGAAAAATTTGTTAAATTAGCATAAGAAGATGCCATTGAAACATTATCTGATGGATCAGTAACCAATCGAGAAGTCTCCATGGTTGTGTTTATACGTGAGTTACGTGAGAAAGTGCAATATGTAAAGAGTATACATAAATAGATAAGTGTAAGCAATAATGATGATAATAATGATGATAATAATAATGAAAATAATAAATAAATTTATTTATTTATTATTTATTATTTATTATTTATTATTTATTATTTACTATTTATTATTTATTATTATTTATTATTATTTATTATTATTTATTATTATTTATTATTATTTATTATTATTTATTATTATTTATTATTATTTTTATTATTTTTATTATTTTTATTATTTTTATTATTTATTTTACTATTTTACGCTTCTTATCTATTTTCATTAAGACGTTGGTTTGTTTATTTGTTTTTCGTTGCTAAGGAATATTAACATACTAATTATAGTATTATATTATTATTATCATTATTATTGTTATTATAATTATTATTATTATTATTATTATTATTATTATTATTATTATATTATATTATATTATATTTATTATATTTATTATATTTATTATTATTATTATTATATTATACTATATTATATTATATTATATTATATTATATATACTATATTATATTACCATTGCTATACTATATATTACAGATTGATTGTTTCCTAGACAACACATAGTAATCTTGTTCACATAAGGAAAGAACACAGCCTGAAAAGAGAAACAAGTTTATATGGTATTAAGTAGATTTATATTATAATATAATAAATTATACAAAATAACATGATGTAATGTGATGTAATTATTAATAACTTTATGTTTATTATTTACTGTAATCCCTAGTGTTTGTTCTATTATATAAATACTACACTATTGACATTTATCAAATAATAATTTATTGTGATTAGAAATTTCTATAAGGATTCAAGTGAATTTGCCGGGTAAGTGACAAACTGTGTTGGTATCCATAGTGAACTGTTTATTATCTGCCATACACTATTAACTATGTTGCAATATATTATTATTTACCTTAATTTTTTAAACTCTACCTACATATTTACTGCTATATATATACTAAATAAATAGTCCTCAAATGAAGGATGATCTTCATGATCTTGTATTTGAGGTTCATCTATGTTTCATCCTCTGTATATGTAGTAAAGAGTATAAACCATAAACCCTAATCTCTTAGACAAATATAAAGAATATAATGCTTAATTATTATTCCCAACAAACTGTGACTCAATATAATATGATATAATGTGATATGATATAGTCATATAATATAATATAATAATATAATATAATATAATAAATAATACAATAATATAATAATAATATAATAAATAATACAATAATATAATAATAATATAATATATACAAATTATACTATAAATTCAAACATATAATATAGAATATATTCACAGTATAACAATATTATATGGTATAAGATAGATAGGCGCATATGCATATATATATATATATATATCATATATCATATATAGCATATATATATACATATATACATATACTAAATGTAATAAATAGCATGATAATAGATATAATAATATCTGTACGTATATGTATGAAATTAAAAAATATATTTATTCATCGTATGTAATAGTATAAACAAATCAATCACTTGGCTTTCTTTGCTTTGTCCTTTTTAGCAGCTGAAATTAAAACCATTCCTACAAAAGAACCAACCACTGTAGCTCCTGTTATTAATAACACTACGGGAATTCTAATAGCCCATTCTCGTGGAGGGAAAAATGCATGTACTGCATGTGAAGGTTCAATAAATGGCTAAATTGTTAATAATTAAATTAT
Organism: Botryozyma mucatilis; assembly: GCA_030571375.1. NCBI lineage: Eukaryota > Fungi > Ascomycota > Trigonopsidomycetes > Trigonopsidales > Trigonopsidaceae > Botryozyma > Botryozyma mucatilis. The sequence goes on along the minus strand of JAJLXO010000157.1, from coordinate 791 downwards.
GAAATATTATAAGGATTAATAAAAATTTAACTTACCAGTATAAGAGTCCATATAGTGTAGTAAATAAACACTAAACTGGCTGCTAAAAACATGAATAATCCAGCAAGTTTGTCCTTAAATAATGTTAATAAAATACATTAGTAATATTTATATTTATATTTAATTTATATTAAAGTTATATTCAATTTATCTTCTGTTTATCTTCTATTTATCTTCTGTTTATCTTCTGTTTATAAAATTATATGTTAACTTACTCCAAAAGATCCCATTTTCGTTTTTCTTAACTATTATTGTTATATATTTAATTTAATTTTAACTCTTTCGTGGTGTATTCTTTAAATTCAATATACTGTTGTTTATTACGAGTTGAAATCTAATTCACTTGGCAACAAATAAAATAATGTAATACCGTACTATTTTTAATAAATAATAAATCTCCGTTGTTCAATTCCAAATACTATACAAAAAAAAACAAAAAAAAAAATGAAAACAATATAAATGAGTAAACACGTGATTATTAAATACCCTAGATAATACCCTAGATAATACCCTAGATAATGTTCTAACTGAAAATAATCACTACCCTTAGTCCTTTTTTTACCCTCCTTTACCCTCCTTTTTTGATCTCTTTGTTTATTCATTATTATTATCTCTTACGATCTACAGTTTTATATTTTACGCTAAGTTCTTTCTTCGAAAGAACTAATCCTCAAATCAACATGAACCTCATAATTCAGGAGACATGAATTGAGGACTTTAGATAAACTATATATAGCTTAATATAACCTCTC
>JAJLXO010000156.1:99668-130324 GCA_030571375.1 Botryozyma mucatilis | reverse complement strand
AAAAAAAAAAAAAAAAAAAAAAAAAAAAAAAAAAAAAAAAAAAAAAAAAAAAAAAAAAAAAAAAAAAAAAAAAAAAACAATAATAAATAAATAAATTAGACATACAAGCAATAGATGATAAAAAAAAATAAATAAGAAAAAATAATAACAATAACCTAAGAAAGTCTCTGCAATAAATATTCAATTTCAACTTTTTTTGTAAGGGGAATAACAAAATTTTTGTATATATCAACTACAGCTTCAACATCAACTTTTGCTTTTGAAGAATCATTACGTAAAAATGGATCGACACCAAAAGTTTGCGCTTTTTTCCTTAATCTTTCCAAGACAGCAATTTCAACTGCTTCATTAGTAATTTCCTTTTCTATTGAACTGATATCTTTTTCAGAAATAAATTTTATGTATTTTTCTTTAGAAGATCTAAATTTTGATTCAGCAACAAATTTTCCAAAATGAATTCTTCTTGATAAAGATCTTAAACAAGCAGCATCTGCAACAAGAGTTGAACCTTCATTCTCAGCTTCAGTACCAGTTCTACAAATTGAAGGAATAATATTATTAATATAAATATCTTTTATTTCATTATTTACCGAAAATGCTTTTGAAGATGGAAATAAAACTTTTGGATAATCAATTGGTGGAAGAATAGGATCAGGTAAATTTTCAGGGAAAAAAGGGTATTCATAAGGAGACTGAAATCGTCTAATTTTAGCATGTACATTTTCTTCTGATGATAGTAACCAATCTAAAAAAGAACCATTAAAATCTGGTATTGGTACTTTTCCTGGTGTATAAATATGTGGTTGAGTTGGAAACGACGCACGTTCTATTAAATCGAATACTATTGTATCTTCCATACGAACTAAGGCTTGACGAATATTTTCTAAATCCAGTGTTGATTCCGGATCTTTAAAATTAATATCTTGTTCTACATGAAACAGAGGCATATTGATTTTAAGAGTTTATGTTATAATATTATAGTATATATTTTATATTAGTATATAATATATTTTAGTATTGATTGATGTTGATGTTGATATTAAAGTTTTTGTTTTTCTTCCCGTTCTTGTTGCAACTGAATTGTTAAAGGTCTTAATATTATTTCTTACCTCGTTTTGAAATCATAGGATTTGTATTAGAAGCTGTATACAAAGATAATACCGAAGCTGTCTAGAAACGAGCCAATATAATTATTACTAAGCAAGATAAATGATTACCTAACAACACATTATATATATATATATATTTTTTTTTTTCGCATTTTTCTATACAATGTGTGCATTTATACTACTAATAAAACCAGTTTGTATGAGCATAGTATAATAAAATATATAATGGTTCATATATTATTCAATTCTTTCTATAGTAGTGTATTATAGTATAATAGTTAGTTATGATATAGTAATAAAAAATAACATAATAAAATATATATTATCAAATATAACATAAATATAATGTAAACTAGCAATATAATACAGTATAATAAAGTAACTAACTATATTCGACAATTAATTGTATTTCAAACTATCAAATGTTAGTATAAACCATATTAAGACAAATAAAATTTAAATGTATAAAAGTGAAAAATACAATATGTGTATGTAAATTCATATATACACACACACACATATATATGTATACATACATATATTCATACAAACTCATTTGTAAATAATCAAACGGTATAAATTCTACAACTATTTATATATTAAATAATAGAGTCAACCATTATGAGAATATCTAAAAATATTCCATCATAACGTTTTTAATGATTTCTACGAATTTACCTAGTTTAAGAAGTAAAAAATGTAATAAAAATACCAACTACATACAATTGAAACAAATAAATGATAAATTAACCAATAAATAAATAAATTAATTAATAAATAACAATGAATAAACAATAAACAAAGTAATAAAATCAAATTATATATGAATACATATTCTTAAATATTCTTTATTTTTTAATCATAGTAGTCATTTTTAAGACCGTTGAACGAAAGTTAGTCCTGTAGACAAGAATAGAATAGGGTTATAGAAAAGTTTAAAAGTATTCCTTAGCAACAAATTTATAAATAAAATTTCACACAAATCTCCACATTGTAAATATTTATGCAGTTGATAATTTATTAAGTGCTGATGATATAATATGATTTAATAAATATAATAAATGTAATAATAAATAATAAAATATCATAGTAAAATAATATATATATATATATTATTAGCAACATGAGTAAACCAATAAACATTGTAATACAAGGTTGTGTACATGGTGAATTAAATAAATGTTATGCAGAAATTAAAAAATTAAAAAAAAAAATTGATTTAGTTATAATAAATGGAGATTTTCAAGCAATTAGAACAAAATCCGATTTAGAATATATGTCAGTTCCTAATAAATATAAAAAAATTGGTAATTTTCCAGATTATTATAACGGTAATATTAACCCCCCCTATTTAACTATTATTATTGGTGGAAATCATGAAGCATCAAATTATTTTTCAGAACTTTATTATGGAGGATGGATAGCTCCTAAAATTTATTATTTAGGTAGAGCTGGTTGTATTATTTACAAAGGGATTAGAATTTCTGGGTTATCTGGTATTTATTCACCTTATCATTATAATTGGGGACATGGCGAAACATTTTCTTTAGTTCGTTACAATAAAAATATAAATCAATCTTCAGTAATTAGATCTTGTTATCATATTAGACAGTACGATGTATTTAAATTATATAATTTATCTGGAGCAATTGATTTATTTCTTTCTCATGATTGGCCTGCTGGGATAGAACATTTTGGAAATTTAAATTGGCTTTTAAGTGTAAAAAAACATTTTAAATCTGATGTACTAAATAATTCTTTAGGTTCATTACCAGGGTCTCATCTCTTTCAAAGGTTAAGACCAAATTTTTGGTTTTCTTCCCATATGCATGTTAGATATCAAGCAACTGTAAATCATTCGAATATACCTAAACCAACCTCTGATTCTTTTTACCAATTACCAGAAAATAATAAGTTAGGAAATTTTTATAATTCTTCTCCCATTTTATCATCTGCTGTAGTAAATTCTGATGAAATTGATTTAGATGATGATTTAAATGATGATTTACCATTAACTAAAAACAATAATGAGAATAATACGGATTCTAATAGACATAATAATGATAACACTTTGTCAAAAGTTAGTTCAAATGAAGAACATGCCTCAAAACGACAAAAAGTGAATCACTCAAATCAACCGAAGGAGGATAAAAATCAGCCAATAGATCCTATATTTTTAAATGAAATAATACCTAAAAATAATCAAACTCATTTCTTAGCTTTAGATAAATGTTTACCAAGAAGAAAATTTTTTGAATTGATCCCGTTTACACCATCTGAAGAATCAACAAAGAAATTTAAAGCATTATCAGCTCCAGTTATACAGTTAAATAAGCAAAACAAGCAAAAAATAGCCTCGCAACCTCCAAGTCGTAAATCAATTCAAAATCTATTAAACTCAGAGCCAACTCCATCAACAGACAAAAAGCTTTTTTCAAATATTAAAAGATCAGAAAACTTATTATATGACCCAGAATGGCTTGCAATAACAAGAGCTTTACATCCATATTTATCAACAACTTATTCACAAACAATACCTTCTAAAAACGAATTTGATACGAAAATCAAAAATGAGATTGAAAAGGAAAAAATTTGGGTATATGAAAATATAACTTCTAAAGGGCTTTTAGGGATTCCAGTGTATTATGATAAAAAGTCCAAAAAGGTATTAGAACAGGAAACTTTATTAGATAGACCTACTAATGTACAAACTGATTTATTTTGTAGAATGTTACAAGTTTCTAATAAATTCTCTAATAATAGTAACAATCAACAAAATTTTGTAGCTAATTTAAATAAAGATACCGACAAGAATATTAATAATAACGACAATACTTCGTTATCAGATACAGATGAAATTTTTAAAGCTTATTCTGATTCTGATTCTGATTCTGACGGTGATTCTATTTTAAAAAAATAATATTTAAATGTTAAGACTGTGGTTTCATTAAATCAAAAAGATTAAGACCAGAAGAGGTTGAATTATTTTTATTTGATGATGCATTAAGCATGCTTTGCAATGAACTTTGTTTTCTTTTTTTTGCACGTTGTTTACTTGATTTATTTGTATTTACTTGTTCATTAATGTTATTATTTTTTTTGCTTTTAATATTATTCTGATTATTGTTATTTTCAGCATTTTCATTATTTCGCATTTTCGATAGAGAGTTAAAATCTAAATTAATATTTTTAATGTTACTACATACTAGACATTCATAGCTTATAAATCTTTGTCTATTACTATTAAGTTTTTCCTTTTGATTTTGATTTTGATTTTGATTTAGATTTTGTTTTTCTTCTTGTTTTTCTTTTATGGGAATATAATTACTATTGTTCAAATTTACTTTATTAATTTCACTACTTGCATTTACATTATTTGCCAATAATTTCCTTCTTTTTCTCTTAGAAACCAAATTTTTTTCTACTTTCACTCGAATTTTAACATTCAACCCAGGAACAAAAACAATTTTACAATTTTCACATGCTAAAGTAGAGCATAGATTCGCAGGAAGGGCAGATATTTTTTCAAAATTTTGATATACTTCTGCAGATAATGAATTTAACCCATTTAAAGCATAAATAAATGCAAAATTAAATGCTTCTTGAGCATTTTCAATTTTATTTCCATCCGAGTCCATTTTGTTATTATTGCTATTAATAATAATATAATAATAATCATAATAATAATAATAATAATAATATTATTATTATTATTCCTATCGATACTACCCGGTTTGCAACCAGGTAATACATTAAAAACCGAATAATAACATTTTATTAACATATTATTCTCTCTAACAACGAATTGGCAATTAAAATTCAAATGTTCTTATCCTTCGATTACCCGAAATGCGGAATAACGGCTAAACAACAATGGAAAAAAAAAAGACTCAGTTAATCCCAAAAACCTATACAATCCTTTCATTTTAATACGGTTTAATTAGTTAGTTATTTTAAAAGTTTTCGCTACAATTTCGGCATTTTATGTTTTTTTACTTTATAAAGATTTTAAAAAAATCTCGGTTTTAAGTTTAATTAATTATATATTTATTAATTTATAATTAGCTTAATATTTTAAAAGCATTTATTTTAAAAGCATCTATTTTAAAAGCATTTATTTATTTATCTAATCTAATACGAATAATAATTATTTTTAAAACAATAACATTGTAAGAATAATTATTACTGGATACTCCATACCGGTATTATAGTTTTAATTTGTAAGTATAATTAAAGAAAATACAATAAGTCTTATTATTAAAATAAAACTTCAATTGTAACATATTAACAAACATAAAATTATTTATTTATTTAGATAAATAATTACAATATAATTATAATTAAATTCATCAATTAAAATTATTAAATATATTAAATATATTAAATATAATAGATAAATAACTATGGGAGTAGATTCTTTTCTTTATTAAATAGGAAAAAAAAAAAAAAAAAAAAAAAAAAAAAAAAAAAAAAAAAAAAAAAAAAAAAAAAAAAAAAAAAAAAAAAAAAAAAAAAAAAAAGAGAAAAAAATCAAAAGAAGAGACATATTAAAAATGATTGATGCTACAGATTTAGATTGCTTTTTTGATGAATATTCTCATCGTAGATATAACCCTTTGAAAGATTCTTGGATACTTGTATGTCCACATAGAGCTAAAAGACCATGGCAAGGTGCACAAGAACCTCCTAATCTTGATTCAAGACCTGAATATGATCCAGAGGTAATTTCAATTATTATCTGATATTATTTATTATTAATTTAAATAATACTAACAATTGCATATAGTGCTATTTATGTCCTGGAAATAAACGAAATAATGGAGACGAAAATCCTTTATATAAAAAAGCCTATATTTTTCAAAATGATTTTTCTGCTATATCCAAACTTCCTGATTTTTTTATTGAAAAGGAGTTATCAAGTGAATTTATATACAACAATGATAGATTACCTGAAAATGATCCAAGAAGACTTTTAATTCGTGCTGAAGCAATTTATGGGAAATGCTATGTTATATGTTTTAGTCCTAGACATGACTTGTAAGTTTTTTTTTTTTCTTTTGCTATTAAATGATAATTTGATAATTTAATAATTATATAATTATATAATTTAATAATTTTTTTTTTTTTTTTTTTTTTTTTTATCAAGCTAATCAGTAATGATTTATCGATTTTTTTTTTTTATTGTTTAATATTCATTTAGATCTCTAGCTCGTTTAGACATTTCCACTATCAGTATCGTAATTGAAAAATGGAAAGATATTTATAAGGAAGCAATGGAGGATAAGGATATTAGTTATTGTCTTATTTTTGAAAATAAAGGCTCTGCAATGGGATGTTCGAATCCCCACCCTCAGTATGTATAGCTCCATTTTAAATTGTGTTAATATTTATACTAATTTTTTTTTACTCTATATTTTTATTAACTGTTTTTTTTTTTTTTTTTAGTGGACAAGTTTGGATGACATCTAACATACCAGATGAAGCTCAAGTGGAACACAGAACATTTTTAAATTATTTTAAAAAAACTGGACGTAGCATGTTAGAGGATTATTATTATTTAGAAACAAACAATAAAACTATAACTTCATCTCGTAGTGTATATGAAAATGCGTCTTTCATAGCATTTGTACCTTATTGGGCAACTTGGCCATTTGAGGTACTTTTATTTTCGAAAAGATTTGTTGCAAGAATAACTGAATTAAGTGCAAAAGAATCAATTGATTTAGCTGATGCTTTAAAGGCAATTACAATTAGATATGATAATTTATTTGAATGTTCATTTCCTTATTCAATGGGAATTCATCAAGCTCCTACAAACTCTACAATTGATGACGATATCAAATGTCTAGATATTTCAAAGGATGAATATATCATGCAATATGGTAACAGTGGAAAATTATATGAACATTTACATTTTCATTTTTATCCTCCGTTATTACGTAGTGCTTCTGTAAAGAAGTTTCAAGTTGGGTATGTATATATCATTACGTTTTATGCGATATTATCATTAATTTACTTAATCTTATTTTTTTTTCTTACATAACATTATAATCTATTACATTATTACTAGTTTAATAGTTTTTCTAACATTATTTTTTTTTAGATTTGAACTATTGGGCATGCCACAGCGTGATATCACTCCCGAGAAAGCTGCAAAGGATTTATGTGCGGTCGATTGTAGAACACACTATATAGATAGATTGCGTCAAGAGAACAAGGTTTAGATAGAGGCGTATATATTAAAATATATTTTTGCAAACATATATTAGATACATATATTAAATGGATTAGATTAATTATATGGATTAATTAGTATATGTATGTTTAAATTTAGTGATAAATAATGGTATATTATGAGAAAACGTTTTATTATTGATATAGATACGATTAACACTTATCTCACCCACATAATAACAAACAAACAAATAAACAAAAAAAAAAAAAAAAAAAAAAAAAAACCAATATCTACATATATTTTAAATAAATAATTTTAATTATTAAAATTAACATAATTATTTTAACTACTATACTTTGTAAATATATATTTGTATGTATACAGCAATTTTATATATTACGTAGTTACATGTCGGAGAAATGCGAAAAAGAAATCTGCGAATAATATGTGTATATAATGATATTATTATGAACAATATTATTATAAAACATATTTTTAACAATTAAATATTAAAATGTGATAAATTTAATGTAGTTTATGATTTATAAATAAATCAATTGCTATTTAAAAAAAAGTCAGTTTCTAAATAGGATTTATAAATAAACTTAACACCATCTACCAAAAAAAAAAAAACCGTCATCCCACCCAAACTTAATTAATTATTTTCTTAATGACTAATAATAATTTCATTTATTATTAAATAATAATAATGTTGAATTGTTTTTATTGGATCGCATTTCTTGTCTTATCTAAATTGAGAAAAAGTTTTCTTGTTACTAGGCTTTTTTCTTGATAATTTTCTTAATCTATGAATTAAATAGGGTTGGAAGATATTATGCTGAAATTTCAGGAACAGATGGATGAGATTTTTTTTTTTTTTTTTTTTTTTTGTGATTTATATAAATATATAAATAAATAAATATATATTTATCAATTGACTGTTTATAATAACAATTGAGTTAAATTTTATGTTTTACTGTATGGAATAAATAATTTATAATAGACAATTGTATTAAAAGAAAATAATAATATAAACATTAATCTAAGAAACAGTCAGTTATCATAATGCAGAATACAGGATTTCTTTTAGCCGCATTATCTTTTTTAATTGGAGTAAATGCGGACCCTGCCATTAAAGCAGTAGTATTGTTTGGAAGGTATTAAATTTGTTTAAATTGTATTTTACAATGTGTACTTATATATATATATATATATATATATATATATTATTTTTTATCACCATCTAACAATTATAGACATGGAGACCGAACTTCAAAAGTCACACCAAATACACATTTAACCGAATTAGGAAGAGCACAAGGGTATGAAAATGGTGAATTTTTTTCACAAAGATATTTGAATTCTTCTTCAGAATATTACATTTCCGGATTATCACAAGAATTTTCATCTACAAAATATTATTCAATTTCTACCGATGGAGCAGCTTTATATAATACTGCGTTAGCATTTTTACAAGGATTATTTCCATCTTCAGACTCTAATTTTGCAGTTACACAAACACTTGCAAATGGATCTGTAATTAGTGATCCTCTTGATGGTATTCAAATGCCAGTTTTATATACAGAATCTTCAGCAGAAGTTGATTATTTTCATTTAGATGCTGCCACAAATTGTCCTTCTTATACAGTTGCTTCAAATAAATACTATCAATCTGAAGAATTTAAATTAATTAATTCCTCCACATATAATTTTTATCAGAATTTTTCAAGAATTTTTGATGGTGTACTTGCTCCAACTCAATTAAGTTATAAAAATGCTTATAATGTCTTTGATTATATTAATGTTAATTATATTCATAATGAAACAGTGCATAACAATATAACTACAGAAGAACTTTATCAATTACGTACGTTAGCAGATCGATTTTCTGCTAAATTAATATATAATGTTTCAGAACCAGCTACCTATGTTGATGGTATTACTATTTTACCGTATATTCAATCACTTCTTGAAATGCAAGTAAATTCAACAACCGCAAGTAGCTCTCCAAAACTTTTTTATTTCACTGGTTCATATCCAAAGACTCAAGCAGTATGGGCAGCAATGGGACTTTTAGATGGTGAAAATTCTCCTTTTATGGCTATTCCAGATTATGCAGCAACATCAGTCTGGGAACTTTGGTATGATAATTCAACAAATGAATATCAAGTTGAATTTTTATTTAAAAATACAACTGTTAGTGATGAGACTGAATCTTTGTCAGCTCATCCTATGTTTGTATCAGGAAATACAACTGTTACCGACAGTAATAGAAGAATGTCATGGACTGATTTTAATAATAAGGTTAATTCACTTTCTCCACAAGTAATAAACACTCTATCAGATTGGTGTTCTTTCTGTAGTGCAACATCTTCTTTATGTGTTGCTCCAAGAAATTTACAATCTTTACAAAATCAAGTGAAGAGTCTACAAAATAAATATAATCTCACACCTGCTCAAGCTGGTGGTGTTGGAGCTGGAGTAACTATTGGTGTATTTTTAATTTTAGGAACAATTTTATTTGTATTGTCTCGTTTCTTTAGACGTTCTAATTCCAAAATTCCTGCTGTTTTTTCAAACCAGCACAAAAATTCTAGAGAAGCTAGCGAGAAGTCTTCAGTTGACTCAGCAGCTTAAATCAGGTTTTTTTTTTTTTTTTTAATATATATTATTTGTTTGTTTAATATTTGGTTATATACTATGTGTATTATGTATTTATTATATATTTTAAGTTTAATATTGGTTACGTGCTATTTATATTTTATTATACATTATATATTCTATTATACGTTATGTATTCTATTATACGTTAGATACTCTATTATACATTATATAATTTTAATGTTTAATTACTGTATATATTACTATATATAGATTTTACATAATTCATTTAGATATTTTAGTTTTCGTATAGTTGTCTATAATGCTATACATTTATTTAAAAAATAAGTATTTATTTATATACATGCTAATATATACTAAATTATAATATATAATTAATATAATATAATATAATATAATATAATATAATAATAATATAATATAATATAATATAATAATAATATAATATAATATAATATAATATAATAATAATATAATATAATATAATATAATATAATATAATATAATATAATATAATATAATATAATATAATATAATATAATATAATATAATATAATATAATACAATATAATAATAAATATTACATGATTTCCACTTATTGTTTGTTTACACGTGTAGTGTTATTTCTTCTACACCTATTTCTATTTTTATTAACAGCATTACCTAACAAATAAAGCGAAATTAGATAATAAACAAGCCAAATTACATAACAAATGATTTAATATTACATAATAAACATCTTATTATTACATAAACGTACTAATAAAACAACACGTACCGATACAGGTCAAATCTATATCACATCAAATCACATACAAATAAAATGGTTTTTATTTTATTTTCTATATTCTTCCGAAATAGGAAGAGAGGTTTTGTTTACATATGCATTTGACCTGATAAAAATAATTTCTTATTTGCCCCTTGATTTATTTTTTTCTTTAGCATTTATTTATTTATCTATTTATTTATTTATTTATTTATTTATTTATTTATTTATTTATTTATTTATTTATTTAGCATTTATTTATATTTATAATTCGCCACCTTTTTCTAATCTGTTTAGCATATTATTTCTCTATTAAACACTGTTCTGTTTGTTTATTTTATATAATAATAAAATCTCCGTATATATAAAGAGCATCCGCAAACTGGAAACGAAAGTAATTCACAAAATATAGTATTGAGTTTTAATAAAATAATACACACACATAATATAATATAATATAATATAATATAATATAATATAATATAATATAATATAATATAATAAATAATATAGTGTAGTAAATAATTAATACAAAATATTAAATATACCATACCAATATATAGGAAATTAAAAATACTCACCAAGACAAATGGAACCTAAGAAATCTGACGAATCAGAAAAAAAAAATGAAAAAAAAATATATTCCTTTCAAGAGATGAAAGAAATTATTTCAAATATTGAAATACCAAAGATGTGTTTGCAGGATTTTAAATTCACTGATGATCTATTAGATATTTTAAGACCTTTAAATGAAAATGATTTATTTCATAATACTATTGATAATGGTAATAACAATAACAGATCTAAATCATATTGGGAAACTATTCAATATCCTCAACATTCAAAAAGAAATAATAATTATTATTCAAAAATGTCTAACGATCAACCTAGAACATTTGGTGGTTTAAAAGATATTTCTAATCGTACTAGTTTTAAATCTAAAACTTTTAGTGAGTCTAAAAGAAATCTCTTTGAAAAAAGAAAACAAAATGGTGTAAATAATAATTCTCTATCTTCATTCAAAATCAATTCAATATATAATCAAAAAAATCATGAAGATAATGGTAATGATAACAATAATAATAATAATAATTCATTGTCAAAAATAAATAATTTAATTGATTCAAACACAGATTCAAATGAAGACACTTCAAAACCAGCAGCATCATCATCTTTATCTAAACAAATGACAAATTTATCATTAAAAAAACCATACAACAATATAAATTATACTTCAAATATTTATCCCCAAAATTTTGAAGATAAAAATAAAGAGCCGACTCAATTACTTAAAGTACATTCTAAATATCTAGTTCGGAGTTTGAAATCAAGTTTTAAACATCCTAAACAATACCCTGTGTCAAATAATACATCAAATATTAGTTCTTATTCTAAAGAAAGAATAAACTCAGTAGAACATGATCCACAAAGTCTAACTAAAAATGACCAGATAAACTTTCCGGATGATAACAACTATCAAAATATAGATTTTCAGAAAGAGTATTCACCAGAAAAAGAAAATACTCAAAATATTAATAATAAATATATTGAAAACCCAGAGGAAAAAATCATTCAAAATAATTATAACAAATCGAATGAAATTTTAAATCAAGAAAATGCAAAAATATCGACCAACAACCGATCCAATTCTTCTGAATTAAAAAAGAATTCAAAACAAACTGTAGATTGGAAAGCATGGGGTGATTTAGCACAATCTAAGTTTGCTCCTAAAACAGTTTCTCTTAATGGTGATAGTCATAATTCTGACAATAATGATAATAACAATGCCAATACTGATCCTAACAATAACAATCCAGCTTATTGTAAAGAAAATGAGATTTTAAAAAGAATTAGTTCACAAAATAAAAATAAAAACGATGAAAATATTCTGAATTCTAAAGCATTGAATCAGGAGAATCAATCTAATCAAAGCTACATTAATGTATGTGATTATATAATTGTTTTTTAGTCTTTTTAACTAATTATTTATTTAGTTAAAAGTATAATATGACGTATACTAACAATTTAAAATTCTTTTTGCTTTTCATTATTTATTCATATGTTTTTTTAGATATTAACTGATCCAATCAAGACAAACCAGGGAACACTCATTAATGACCGCAATAATAATAAAAATCACATTCCAAATAATTGCATTATTGAAACTATTAGTCATCGTCTTATTAATAGGGATGGCACTACAGTACCCTTTGACTTAACTTTTATCTCACCAAAAGAAGAATTATCAAAAGTAGAAAAAGAGAGCTAATTTTTTTTTTTAAAAAAAATAATCATTATGAATTGCAATTCAGATTAACTATATGGCCTTAGGCTTTTTCTTTTCTTCATAACATTATCTTTTCGTTTACATGATTTTCAAATATTTTTTTTACTAATTGTTAAACTCTATTTAATTTTTTATTTTTTTTTTTTGTTCTCATGGCAATTAACACTACATTATATTATCTTCAATATTACTATATAATCGTTGTTTAAAAAATAAATACATTAAAAATTAAGATAAATGTATGTAATTTTATAGCATTATTTTACAAGAAAATAGTTATGATAAATTATACTAAGCTGTAGTTCTACATCAAATCTTATAATAATGGTTTAATTATATTACAAAATCTGCAGCAAAACTTTTAAGTATCTAACTATTTACCTGTAAAGATAAGATTAGTATACATATACTTAAATTTTTTTATGGGACTCGTTTACCATCTGAGTGTTGAATTAATAAAATACTCACATGGAGATAATTTCCCAATCAAATTTAATAATTTAAAATATTATTTAATATACACATATACACATATTTATTATTTAATTAATTATTTATTTGTTTTATTTTTATTTTTTTCACCCGTATCATATTCATATATAAACAAAATAAAATAAATTGATTCATTAAACATAATTTCTTCTTTTTTTTCTAAAAAAAACTATATTTACTCTTTATCAGGGATTACACCACCTTTTCGTTCAAGGATAGATTTACGGTCTTTGTCAAGTTTAAGTTTTGTAATTACAACTTTAGAAGGATGAATGTTATGTGGAATTGCAGCTTTGCTACTCTTTTCAAAGGTAAGTTTTTCAACTTGTACACTCCATTTAAGACGATAAACTTGTGTGACTTTTCCTTCACGACCTTTATGAGAACCTCGGGCAACAAGAACTTCATCATCTATACGGATTGGAAGTGATCTAACTTTATATTTTTCTCTAAGTTCTTTGGAGAGTGGTGCTGACATTATTACTCGTCGTTCCCCCGAAGAAGCAGTGAAGTGAGCTTTGCGCGATTTTCTACGCGATGAAGAGACGTCTAACAGATTAGCATTGTATTATTTTAAATCAATTAAAACATATAATAAAGAAATATTATTAAAGTGAAAAATATAATAATTTTAATATAAAAATTATACAAAATGTAAATAAAATAATATTAAAACTATTTAGAATAATTAAAATATAATAAAAGATTTCTAACCTTGTGATACTTTAGCCATGTTTGATATATTGAGACTTCGAGGTGACCTTATTTGTAACTCTGCTACTTTATTAAATGTAACTATTATATTTGCCAATTTAATGATCTATATCTAAATAGACCTATTCAATTAACTAGTATTGAGTTTACTAACAATTGCGTCTGAGTCGATAGATATTTTTAAAAGAAAACATATAATAAGCAGTCACTTGGATACCATGACTACAATATATACACGTAAATACCAAAATTTATGGCAACCAAATTATTAGTATGTTTTTGTTCGTTTTGAGGCTCAATGGAAACAGGGTTCTAATAATTGCTGAAAAAGGTCTATTGCTCGATTAGAGCAAATACACACACATATATACACATACAAACACACATACAAACACACATACATACACAAATATACAAATATACATATACACACATACAAACACACATACATACACATATATAAATATAGGTAGTATATACATAAAGTGTAAGCATTGTGTATCACATTGTTTTCCTAATAATTGAAAAAAAAAAAAAAAAAAGATTTTTTTCCTTTAAATTGATTTACATATTCATATTACTTTTAATATACTATATTTACATAACAGATTACAATAGAACACTTAACTACACATAATTATTTTTTACAATACAGTAATAAGCATTCATTTTTTTTTTTTTTTTTTTTCACTCTTAGCTTTTATTTTGGTATTAATGCTCAATATCTAGAACAAATAAAAAATTTATCGATGTGTGTGTTCTTTATATAAGTTTACAGCTTAGTAAGACATTTTTCTAGACAAGAATTAATTCGAAATAATAATCCCAAATTCTTATAATTAAAAAAAGAAATCATTCTAAAAATTACAAAAAATACGTCTTAATAGTACTTTTACAATAATTGTTAGAAAGTCTACTTGTAACTGTTAAAAGTCCAACCATATTTTCTGTTTTTTTATTTTCTTTAAAGGTTTTTAATCCTTTTAAGATCTATTTAATTCACGAATTTAGACTTGCTTGTTTACAACGATTAGGGTTTGCGAAATAGAAACGAAAATTTCAAATAATTAAAATTTTGAATATAGTCATTAGAGTCAATTGTTTTCTAAGTTAATCATACAAAGCAGAAAAAAGCAATATTAAGGAATTACAAACAATAATAGAATTTATTATTGGAAAGAGGTTAGCTTATAAAAAAAAAAAAAAAAATCCAGATTTATTATTATTATTATTATTATTATTATTATTATTATTATTTATTATTTATTGTATTCTATCCTGTGGACTCAATTACTCGATAAAGTGTTCATTTTAAAGAATGAGTAGCTCTTTCGAACAAGCAGTATTCCAGCCTTTCGTTGTTTGTATAAACCATTTAGTTAATAAATCAACTGAAAATAAATTTGATGATGAAAATGTAACGGATTTTTTTGATAAAAATATTTTACCATGGAATAATCAATTCGATAAGGATGTATTAGTACCTATTTCACATGGTGTTCCTATTTGTGATTCAAATGTTTCAGGATTAAATTCAAATTTGCCCCAATCAGGAATAATTGATTTAGGTAAAATTTCTCAAGATTTACAGTTTGCAGGGGATAATAACGGTAAACGTCTAGTTTTTCCACAGGAGAAATCAGAATTTCTTTTTAACATGGAAATAAAAATTGGTATTCTTACTGGAAAAGATGATGGAGACAGTTTTGATCAAAAAATACTTAAAAAAAGACCATTAGATGAAAAAGCTTCACAAAGAACTAACATTAAAAAACACATCACATCCAAAAATAATAAATATGAGGAAGAACAAAATCATAATGACACTGAAAATAAAATATTTCGCTCTAGTAAATATGACACATATAGGGGAAATCGTGACAACTGGCATTCAGATTATTCTTCCCGTCGCGATTATGATCACAATCGTCAATTTCGTGACAATTCCGATAATACGTATTATCGAGATCACGAGGAAAATTATTCAAATTCATATTCAAGAGGGCCACGAAGAGGCAATACGAGAAACACCTATTATGACAATGAAAATTCAGATTACGGTAATTCTTTTAATCGAAGATTTAATGATGATATTGGACCTGCTCGGAAGACTCGCTTATTAGCGGAAGAAATTATAGCTAGTGGAGATAGAAAATATAGGCGTGATCAACTTATGAGTATGCCGCTTGAAAAAATTCAAGAAATATATAGTAAAATTTTACGAAATCGGAATCTACAAAAATCTTTGCAAAAGACTGATGAAAGATATAAAATAGTAGAAGAAGAGTTAAAAAAATCAACTGCTTATATAAAAGAAGCTGATGCAATTTACAAGAAATTAAGTGAAGACTCTGAAGGTTATCAAAAATGGATGGCTTCTAGAATAAAACTTGAAGAGACTATCAAGGAACAAAAGTCTTTGATAAATGAACTGTTGGAGGCCAAGAAATATTTGCGTAATCAACTAGGAATTTCGATAGAAGAATTTGATTCATCAGATAATTTTGCATTTGAAGGTGAAGATGCTTTTGATTCAGGGGCTACGAAATCTTCATCTACCATATCTTCTACGAAGGAATCTAAAGAGTTGGAAGCAAAAGTTTCTACTAAGGAACCTGCTGAATCAAAACAATTTGCTTCTAAGGTTTCTACTGATTCTGTTGCTTCTGGTTCTAAAATATCTACCGCTTCTTCTACATTAGCTATTTCTACTAATTCTACTGGAACTGGGTTATTAAAAAAAGCTGATCAGAATGATATAGAAACACCAGAAATAATCACATCTGATTCCAGTTTTGATAAGGGATCTACAAAAAAATCTATATTAAAAGCGTCAAAATCTGAAAACATACAACGTGATATTCCATTGGACAAATCTTTAACAGTGAAAAGATTACCAGACGAAGTTTTATTAGCCAAACAAAATAAAGTTGTAAGTACGTTTGGATGCCCCTGGGCTCACTGTGATTATAGGTGTAAAGGATCTGTAGATCTCATCTCTCATTTCTTATTACTTCATGTAACTACAAGGCGAACAGATGTTTTATGTAGATTTCACAATTGTGAACAGTTAATTTCGGGGATTGATTTTGCTAATCATGTTAAATCTCATTTGTGCAACTATTTAGAAAAATCGAAAGGTTTTTTGAATTTACAATTTAACGGATTTAATCATCCTGAAAAGTATATTGATGAAGTTACTATATTCTTAGAGGTTGTTAATAGTATGAAGACTGTTTCAACGTATATTATTCCTCATATTACAGATTTTTCTCCTCCTTTTTACTGTGAATGGTATGATTGTGACCAATATGGAGTGCAGTTTAATGATTTTAAAGCATTTTCCAAACATATGCAAAATCATCTTAATGATTATGCAAATAATAAAGAAATGTATGGAAAACTTCATTATCAGCTGAAAAAAGTTTATCAAGCGGATGCAGAAAGAAAACGGCAGTTGGCTAAGCAGAGCTTAACACAACAGTCATCCGAATTGAATTCTGAAAAATTAAAAAAGCAAATATCTTTTTTAAACAATCAAAAAACAACGGAAGTGAGAGATGGTGAATTTGCTAATGAAAAAAATAGAATTAGCTCTAGTTCTAATGCAAGTTTAATAGATAAAGATACTAAATATACAGACGCAAATAAGAAATCTTTACATGACGTACTGCAAAGTTCTTCAGATGCACATAGAGGAACAATAAAAAATACTATCATGTCAAATGAACAATCGTCCAAATTTAATAAGAATAAAAGAAAGCGCGAATATAAGAAACTTCCAGAAAAATTTCGGGAATTCCCATGTGAATGGAAAAATTGTGAAGCAATATTGCATAATGTTGAGACTTTTGTACGTCATTTTGATCAAGTTCATAAAAATGATATTAAGTTTTATGTTTGCTATTTTACTAAGTGCCCTTTAAAATCTGTTAAACAGAATAGTACCGAGTTCCGACAACATTTAAAAGATCATTTGAAGGGATGGGCTAATGGAGGACTAGGACTACGTGTTTCCGATTATATATTTGAGCCTTCAATACCTCCAAAGTTGAGCTTAAGTGAAAGAGCAATTACCCCATTAGCGAAAAGAGCTCCACCAAAATACAAATTTCCAGCGGTTATTATGAAAAGTAGAGAAGAAAAAGAATTTTTGAAAAATTTACCAAGCAGGTTAAAACCTAGACTAGAGGAAATACGCTCAAAAGGAGTTGGGTGGGAGGCAGACCCCGATGTTTTGAGGCTTGCGAATGGAATGAGTTTATTAAAATCTACTCACGATAAGAATTATATGACAAGTTTTATTGGACCAGGGGCGGAAATTAGAAAATCAACTACATAATTACTTTTGATAAGATAATAATAAAGCCATTTATTTACGAAAGTATTTGTACATATAAGATTTATAGTAAATCAATGATTTATGTTATCTTATGAATTTACGATGAAATAGTTTAATATTGCAATATTACTATTTCATTGTTTTTTTTTATTTTTTTTATTTCATTAATATTTATTGATACTCATATGGAACAATATAAAAAATATCTATTTTCATTGCTTTATTCTATTAATTTATTTAATGACATGTTTCAAAGTATGCTATTAATTTAATTTTCAATATGGCATGATTATACTATTGTAACATTATTTTCTATAATTTCCAAAATCATAAACACATATATAAACACATATATAAACACATATATAAATACATATACAAGTATAAATAATGTTTACAAAGGATTTAGAAAATTGTTTTGCTGCATAAAATTAAGTTTATTTTACTCTTTGTATGGTTTTTTTACTAAAACTGATAGTTACATTTTATTATCATAACTTAAGATATTTTTAAAACTATATTTCTGAAACAATATTTAATAAATTTGGTACACTAATGAACGTATTAGATGGTATTAAAAAATTACCTAATCAATTTCTTTGTTATCAAAAAAAAAAAAAAAATAATAATAAAATAATAATAATAAAATAATAATAATAACATTAATAATAGTAATAATAATAATATCAATAAAAGTTTTAATCAATAATTAATTGATACAATGACATTTAAATTGAACCAGTTTGTTTCGTTTTTAATACCAAACTCGTTTAAGTTAATTATAAAGTAAATGTCAGATTTACAGATTTACATTTAAGATTTTTTTATAGCATATATAATAGCTTAATAGAATTAAATGGAGAATGAAGAATAAAATATTTTATAAGTTTATTTTTAAACTAAAACGAAAGTATATTATATAAGGTAACATAATTTTTATGTTTTCTATATTGAAAATCCATTTAGGTACTGGATTTTTTACACATATTTAATTATATTTGTTCTTATAATTTTTTTTTTTTTTTTTTTTTTTTTTTTATAGATTCTAAACTATATTTCTTTTCTGTCATTATGGTAGATACTCCGTCACTTTCTTCAACAGTAAGTACGGAAATAGAAATTCCTGACCAGGAAAATTCTGGAAATTTATTCAGCACAATTGGTTGTATTTCACCTTCAGAATTATTAAAATCTCCAAAATCTGTCAATTCATTTTCTCAAAGAAATTCAAGTTTTAATAGATCTTTAAATAAAAAAAGTTTAATTGATTTTGCATTAGTTGTAAGCATTTCGGATGATATTTCTGAATGGATTCAAGTTTCAATTAACAGTAGTATAAACTCATTAAGAGGTGATGGGGATGTCACTCATAATAACAATACCAGTAATGATTACTCAATAGAAAATAGTTGGGTACCTCAAATTATCAATTCAATTCCATCTGATAAAGATGCCTCTTCTCAATTATTTAGTTTAATGCTCACTTCATCTAGAATGTGTTTCCCTACTGATGTCAAAATTATTAAGCAGTTAACTCGACCAAATTCCACATGGCATTCATTTGTAATACAGATTAATGAAGATAATTTTATTTTTGGTGTTTGTTTAATAGCATGGACTGAAATTTCAGATTCTTTACTTTCCGAGTTATCAGATTGCCATATTGAGAATGATGATAATAGAATTTATAACAATAATAACAGCAATAATAATAATTATAATTATATCAATAAATCAAGACTTTGGAAACCATCTGCAATATGTATAGCTTCTCATGCACCACTTTTTGGATTTTTATCGGATTTTTTAAAATATATGTCTTATGATCATCTGCAAAACGCAGATTTTAATTCCGTGTTAAACTCTGCAAAAATGTCAGAGTTTCTTTCTATTTCAATGTCTCATTCTGATAAATTATTCGATTTAAAATTCGATCATTTTCGAGTTATTGAACATGCTGAAAATGGAAGAAATTATATAGACAACTTGATTAAATGGCCTATTTTTGAATGTCTTAGCTTGTCTAATATTATTACAGTTTTTGAACAAATATCAAAACCTGATGGTAAAATACTGTTATTTAGCCAAACAATTTCTTCCTTAACTATTGTAGCTGAATTTTTACGCATATTTTGTCAAGGCTGGAAAGGTTTATATGTGCCAGTAGCGCCTTTATATAGGCTTCAAATATTAATAAATGAGCCTGGATCTTATATTATTGGAGTTCCTTCTTCGCCTAAAGAACTTTTTTCTATTATCCCAAAAGGAATTTTACTTGTTGATTTAGATCACAATTTTATAATAGGCGAGCCTGAAAAATCAACCTCTTTCTCCCATCAAAGATTTAAAAAAGAGTTGCTAAAGTCCTTAAAAACTGTCATTGCTGTTTCTGGTTTTCCAGATTATTTACAAGATGCATTTCCGTGTAATCGAATAGCTATATTAGGCTCTTTACTTGATTCTTTATCAGATAATGTAGTATGTGTTGAAACTCCTTCATGGTGGAATAGGGAAGATATGTATACAATTTTTTCTAAACATTATAATTTTAAACCAAAAAGATATTCTTCCAAGGAAGAGTTTATTAGACAATTGAATTTACAAAGTTTTGAAGCTTCAAAATATTCAATGGAATCTTATGATGCTCTTTTAGAAATTCAAAGATTAAAAAAAATATTAATTTATAAGGGCATACGCTATGGAGATATAGTGCGACTATTAATTTTTTCTATAAGAAAGCTATTATTAAAAACTAATTGTGTTAATAATAAATCAACTAGTGTCGATTCTTTGTTAAGATCTTCACTAGGGAATGATTTATATACAAAAATCACTTTACTCAGTACAAGGGAAGAATCGTTAAAAACTCTTACATATGATATAGAATCAAGGGAGTTAGACGAGCTAAGTAAAATCAATGATTTTAATGCTGAAAAATTGAACAAATCTCCAAATTCCAGTAACTACTCTAAGTCAAGTGATAACTTTGTTTTAAAATCGGTTTACACTATGCAAGACTTACTTACAACCTTAAACAAATACGCCTGTACTTCAGCAGAACACATCCAAGAAAAATCGAAATATTTGATTGAGAAATTAAATGGGGATATTCAACAAGAAGATTTAAGCTTGATTAAAAAAGCTGCAAGTGATATTATGCAATTAAGTTTTTCTGTACAAAAGGAATGTACAAATATTACAGATTCTTTTGAGAAGTTTAAAATTTTGGATCCTGTTGAAGAGAACTTTAAAGAAAATACAGCTCCTTTCTCAATTTTAGATCACGTTCAAAATGAAATTGCTGTTAATGTTTCTACTCGGCAGATACCGATCTCCACAAGTAACCCACCTAACATACAATTAGAAACTATTAATGAAGATAAAGACTCTGCATATGAATTTGAAAGATAAAAAAGGAGAGAAATAAAATATATGAAGAGCTTTATTTTTTTACGTTTTTATTTTATAGATTTACATGATAATTTATTAATTGAAATGGATTTTACTAAAATATCCATTTTCCAAGTCATTTGACTTAATTTCAACATAAATAATACTTATTTTATTTAGTTCTGCCCTAATTTTATGATGGTATTAAAACAATAAAATTTTTTATATAAAAAAAAAAAAATGCACAACTAAATTTTTCATTTCCATCGTATTGTGTAATTAACTGAAAAAATTTGAAATGATAGAGATATTAATAATAAAAAAGATGAGTGAAAAAA
Organism: Botryozyma mucatilis; assembly: GCA_030571375.1. Lineage (NCBI taxonomy): Eukaryota > Fungi > Ascomycota > Trigonopsidomycetes > Trigonopsidales > Trigonopsidaceae > Botryozyma > Botryozyma mucatilis. Next base: position 108,089 of record JAJLXO010000156.1, on the reverse strand, counting down.
AGATATGTCAATAACATTAATAGTTTATAACTACCGAACCTATTTATACAAATAATGAATCTTTTTTGGTTATGTTTCCAGAGATGTACGCATCAGAATCATTGCTTTCATCGTTATGATTATTGATATGCGAGTTTATTTTTTCTTCGGTTTTCTTATTACAGGCAGAACTTTTTATATCTGAAATGTTGCTATTTTGATTTTTAGCCATTTTTTTTTTCAACTCATGTTGACCCTGCATATAAAGATACATGGAAGTCAGTTCTCCCAAAGAGCTCTTTTTATTGCTTTTAGCAATGTATGCATCTTGTTCATCAATACAAATTATTTCGCTATCTAAAGCATTATAGATTGAACTTTGAGAAGTGTTGTATGATTTGCTCTTTTTAAGTTGACCTTTACTATCAGTGATAGATAATTTATCAGGACTTTCAGTATATTCTGATAAGGAACAAATACAAACAAGTGGAAACATTGCTCTTTTTCTTTTAGTTTTATCGTAAACATTTGATTTATTTTCATTTTTGATAATTAAGGGGCTTGGGATTGGTATTTTTTGTTCAATAGTCTTGTATAAACTTTCTGAGCGATGTTCAAAGGTATAATCCGGCATTAATTCCCCATCAGCCCAACCATCATTATATATAGTAACAATTCTAAGCACATTCCCGGGATACAAAGTATACTCATCTTTTTTCTGTGCGGCATATGGATACAATACCCCAACATATTTTCCAGATTCCAAGAATGTCATTGTTACTTTATCGAAATATGCTGCAGCTATTTCAGATTTTGGATATTCTGAACTGAAAGTAAACAACCGTGATGATATATCTTTGCATTGTTCAATTTTAATTTTTGATATTTTGATTAAACTTTGAAATGTGGGTCCTAATGACAAAGTAAGACTTTTAGAAATATTATTGTTTGCTAAACTATTAGACTTTTCAGGTCTATGAAAAAGGTTGAGAAATTTTTCTTTTGTTGACTTTAATAAGTTTGACTTTTTAGACACTTGCTTATCCTTTAAACTATTTTCATGAATAGATGATTTTTTTTCATATTTTTTATTATTAGGAAGGGTTGGCTTATGCAGCTTTTTTTTACGATTGGATAAACATCGATTTATTCCATAAATTCCGTATAAAGCCATACAAAGTGAGAAAAGAGATAAAAATATGATTAGTATTTCAATAGTATTGTTTATATTTTGTTTCTCTTGAGAATTATTCGGTGGAGGTGTATTGATATTAACAGCTTCTATACTAGCAAAAACTGAAGAATTTGGGAAATAGCTTGCGCATACTAATTTGTCTAGGGAAGAACAACATGGTTCACTACTTTTTGAAACACAAAAGTTACATAGACCTAGTGTGTTTGAACTAAATAGTATTTTTTAAAAATGTATGTTAGTATTAATTTTTTATATTAATTTTTTAATCACAAAGGATAACGTACCCATAACCGCATGTGCGAAACTCATTTTCGTATCCAGATATGCAAGATATACTTGGAACATTGTTTGCACATTCTATAAAATCGTTACGCAGAATTTCGATTCTGTCTTCTGATATACTGGCACCATGAATTTGACATTCCGAGCGTGATAAAAGGTTATATAAACTTGCACTCCAATCACTCTAAATGGTTAGAAAGGGACTAATTTCTTTTTTATTTAATTTAGAAACAGAAGAATACATCTTATGATCTACTAATAATGAATTATGAACATACGCAAGTATCAGGACAAATTCCAGGAATAATAATATTGGCATTACAGTCAGGGGAAGATTTTTGAATAATATCATGACACAGAATTGTTGTTATATATAAAGGAGAAAATAAATTTAGTTCTGTGCTGTTTATTGAACATTGGAAAATTTCGTTAAATCTATTAAGTTAACAAATGAAGAATAAAAAAAAAAAAAAGAAAAGAAACAAATATACGTACAGATTAGGTATATAATTATTTGTTATATACTCTTTAAAAAGATGATCAAAAGACTTGATATTGGAGACATCTGTAAGGAAAGGACTATTTTTTTGTTAGATAAATGATTTTGAATTATATTATATTATGATTGTTATATTGGAGTTTTTTTTTATTTTTTGCACATTTGGATTAAAAGTATAAACTTACTAGTCTGAAATGAGAAGGGAACTAGTGGAAACATAATGAGTGTTGTACAAAGGACATAGTTCAGACTCAGATAAAGAAATACAATAAGACTCTTTAAGAGACATTCTATAGTATTGTATATTGTTAAGTTTTAAAAGTACGATTTGTATAAGATGTGTATGTATAATGGATTAAATTTATATGCATGAAATAAACAACAAGGTACATTATAAATGAAATTAAAAACAATATTTGTAAATAGTATTTATAAAAAATATCAGTGAATGAATATTATGATTATCAAAATAGTCTATTGGTAAACATTGTTTATCATATAAATTAATATTTGTAATTAAATGTATACATATTTATCAGCATATTTATCAGCATATTTATCAGCATATTTGTATACATTTTTTTTACAAGCATATTTGTGCGCACATATTTTCATGCACAATTGTAAACAAATTAAACACATTTGCAAATGCATTTGTAAACACATTTAAATACATTTGTGAACACATTTAAATACATTTGTGAACACATTTAAATACATTTGTGAACACATTTAAATACATTTGTAAACACATTTATAAACATGTTAGTACACGTTTAATAATGAAACCATATTGTAAGTTGCTCATTTTGGAACAACCAAATCAGTTTGATCAACCGGCTTTGGAGTAGAAAGCGCAGAATCTCTCATGATCAAAAATCTCTGTTTTCTACTTTCCCTACTTTCACCCCAGTGATAATTATTATAAGCCATTTGTAAATCATGTAACGCGTCAAGAGATTTTCTATCACGCTGTACAACAGAATTTGTATATAAGGCATTTATATTAAAAGATTGTAAATAGGTAAAAGCACAAACAAATGAAAGAATACCAGCTAAAACAAACCATTTATAATCATCCATTTGTTTTTTTGCTTCATCTGAAGCTTTTTTATTTCTTCTATGAAATTCAGGATTATATTTTTGATAGTCTTCCCAAGTTGCTGATGACCACCAATTTCGTTCTTCATTAGGATTTCTATTATTATTATTATTATTATATCTATATTTATAAATTTGATAATTAGGATATTTATTTAAATTTGAATAATTTGGTCTATGGTATATTTTAGGCCAACCTTCACCAGTTAAATCATAAGATTTACGTTTTTCATTAGATATTAATATTTTATAAGCACTTGTGACTAATCTAAAACGAGAAGTACATTCTTTTTCAGAAATACCAAGTTTTTTAGAATTTTTTAAATCAGGATGATATAATTTAACTAAAGAAAGAAATCTATTTTTTAAAATATTTTTATCAATATTGATAATGTCCATATGTGAAGTACCTAAAATTTCATATGGTGTAGGTATTCTAGATTTTGGCCAATCAAATTTATATTCATGGTTTAAATTATTTGAGTTATATAAACCATTTGAACAACTATGAAAACAATGACATTGATTTTGATAATAATTTAGTGATGATATTATAAATAATACTGAAGATTTGTTTGTAAAAAAAAATCCAACATTTTTATAGTTTGTTTTTTTACTAATCCATAGTTCTCGTACTATTTTTAACGAATTGTATTTCATTTTGTTGTTTACTGTGTAGTTGATATTTATTGTTTATGTTTATGTTTATTTTTTATTTTTTATTATTATTATTTATTATTTATTATTATTTATTATTGTTTATTATCATTTATTACTATTTTCATCCTCTTCTAATAATTCATTTAACCTCTCTTATCTGGCAATCTTTTAGAGATTTACGTTTTAATATAATGTCTTTCTATGACAACAGGTTTTTAAATTTGTATACAAATGTACTATAAATTTACATTTATAAGTAATAAATAAGAAATAAAAGGGAATAAATAAGAAATATTTTTTACTATTATAGAAAATAAAGCATAATAGTTATGAATATACATATATATATATATTTCTTTCTATTATTTAATATTTATTTTTTTGTGAATTTGTTGATAATTCCTTTATTTAATTATTTAATATGATTATTAATATTTTACAAAATAAGCTCAAATATATTTTTTTTTTAATTTGTACCTCAACTCACAAGGTGTTTTTATTTATTTTCTCATTTATTTGCTCGTACTTTTTATTTTTCGTAGTTTAGAACTATATAAAGGAAAATATACGGTAATAAATAGAGATTAATACAACAGAATACAATATAATATTATCTACATATATTACATCACATATTATATCACATATATTATATTATAGTATATAGCTTAGTATATAGCTTAGTATATAGCATATTATTATATTAAATTAGACTACACTATACTACATATATATATTATACTATTATTGTATATTGTTATATTATATTATATTATATTATATTATAACATATTTTACTATACTATACTGTATTATACTATACTATACTATACCATATTATATTATATTATATTATATTATATTATATTATATTATACTATACTATACTATATTATATTATACTATTATATTATATTATACTATACTATACTATATTATATTATACTATTATATTATATTATATTATATTATATTATATTACATTATACTATATTATATTATATTATACTATACTACACTATACTATACTATATCATATTATATTAATGTATAAACACATACACACATTTAATCTGAACTTGATTTGATTTGAAATTCTTGTTTTTATAAAAACTTTATATACAAGCATTAATTCCATTTTATAAGTATAAGCACTTTACAGCATTAAATTGAGATTTATTAATAATAAGCATTTAAGTGAGATTCATTAATATCAAGCATCTAAGTGAGATTTATTAATATTAATTATTTTAATAACTATGAACTACAAATATAATAAATATGTAATGTAAATTTTTATTGAAAAATCATATACATGTAATTAAACTAAATCATCATCAGCACAACTTCCATATTGTAACTATGACAAATATAATTTTATTCAAATCTTTGTCGAAAATTTATACTTAATTCGTAACAAATTTAAATAATTTAACTAAATTAATCAATTAATTCAAATTCAATATGTCCAAACGAAAAGAAAGTACCAATTCTGAAAATAACGATAATGTATGTACTAATTTTTATTAAAATTATCGTTAATTTTATACTAATTTTTTTTTTTTTTTTTTTTTTTTTTTTTTTTTTTTTATAACATCCCCAGATCGAATCAGAACAAGAAATTATCAATGTAGACTTTGATTTTTTTAATCCCAGAGATTTAGACTTTCATGCTACAAAAAATTTATTAAGACAACTACTGAGTGAAGATAATATATTATTTAACCTTTCAGAATTATCTGATATTATAATAAAACAAACTTCTTTTGGTTCAATGGTAAAAACTGATGGAATTGATAGCGATCCATATGCTATGTTAACTATTATAGATAAAAATAATTCATCATCAAAATCTGTATCAGAATTATCTAATTACATCTTAGAAAGAACAAAAAATAATTTTACTAATTTAAATTCGAAATTAAATGATGTTTTACAAAAAAATTCTAAAACTGCTTTTATTATCAGCGAACGATTAATAAATATGCCAACTGAAGTTGTTCCTCCCATGTATAAATTATTATTAGAAGAATTATCTAAAGTAGCACAAAATGATTCTTCTTATGATTTCGATAATTTTATTTTAATTTCAAAAGTCTTTTATGAATCTCAATCTACAATAGATCAAGAAGATAATCAACCATCTAAAAAACATAAATCATCTAAAAATAAATCAAATATATCTAATGAATTTTATTATTTTCATCCAGAAGATGAGATTATAAAAAAACATGCTATAGATTTTGCTCATTATCCGTATATAAAACCTACACAAGTATCTGATTCAAAGAGAACTTTTCAAGATTATGGTATACTACCACAAGGCTTTGTAATGCTTTTAAATAAAGAAGGTCTTCAAGCGGCCACTGCAGATATGTTAAAATCTTTTCCCTATTAAGAGCATTATCATTGTTTTGCTTTAATAACAAATTTTTTATTTATATTGTATATAATTTTTTTCATTCTACACAAAATTAAATAATAAATATCTCCCATTCCCTATAATTCTAAATAAATAAATACATATATACACATATATACATACATATATAGTACATATACACACTTACACATATATACACATATATACATATAGTACATACATACATACATACATACATACATACATACATATAGTACATACATACATACATACATATAGTACATACATACATACATATAGTACATACATACATACATATAGTACATACTTGTCTTTAGTTAATCTTAACATGCCCATGTTCCAACGTTTCCATCACATCTTCCTTCAACTAAATAATTCTCTTTTAATCTTACTGTTTTAACAACTGCTGCATTCTCATCCTTCACCCCTGGTCCCATTGGCCAATGATGCTCACTATCTCTATCATAAACCATAACAGTATTTTTACCTGTAGCAGTAACTATATGTCTATCATCAAATTGTAGCGAACTTATAGGATTATCATATGCAAAAGCATCAGAGATTGATCCTGTTCTTAAATCCCAAATACGCACGCTTCTATCTGCACTTCCGGTAACTATATAATTCTGATCAAATTGTAAAGTTGTCACAGGACCTGTATGACCTATTAACGTTCGTTGAACTTGTCCTGTTCTTAAATCCCATAATCGAACAATTCCATCAGCTGTACCAGTTGCTAGAGCAGCATCAAAACATTGAAGAGCTCCCACAAACGAAAAACCTTGTTTCATTGCTTCAGATGTTGCCCGAGCAGCTGTTTTATCGAGTCCTATACTAGAAACATTATGAGCAACAGTAAACATCACATCTATAGTTTGCACACATTTACCCGTTTGAAGATCCCATTGCCTAATAGTTTTGTCCTGTGATCCAGAAACTAAATTATTTCCATTCATATTAATTGCTGTTATCTCATCCATATGAGAAGCAAAAGTATACAAACATAATTCATTGTCTGTATTATATTTAGATAATTTATTAATATCCCATAAACGAATTGTAGCATCAATAGAACCAGTAACTACAAAATTTGATTCTATTTGTAAACACTTTACAGGAGCATTATGTCCTATTAATGAACCTTCTTTTTCACCTTTATTTAAATCCCACACACACACCGCATCATCCATACCTGCAGTTACCATCGTACCAAAAGGTATATCAAAATCTAAATCATTAATAGTATCAGTATGACATTTAAATGTGCGTATTGATTCATTGGGTTTATAGTATTGATGTAAAGTAGGTAAAGTTCGTCTTTTAACTGATTGTTTATATCTAATAGGACTTTGTGGTTGTGATTCATTTTTTATGTCATTATTTTCAATATCAGAAATATTTTCATTATCTTTATTATCATTAGATAATTCCATATTTTTTATACTTTGAGTAATACTTTCTTTAAAAGCTTCTTCTTCAATAATTGATTCAATATTTTTCAATTGTTTTTCAATTATAATTTCTTCTTGTTCTAAATTTGCCATACGATTAAATACCAAAGTCCTGGCATCTTCTAAATGTTTAATTCTAGAATCAATATTTTTAATTTCACTAGCAGCAATATCTTTTCTAATTTCTAATAATTCTAAAGAATTTAGTAATTTATCTTTTTCAACTTCTAATTCATTACTATCTTTTGATAATAAATCATCTTTTGTCCAAGAAATTAATTTCTTTTTTTCATTTGTATTATTATTTACATCTAATGATGGACTAGTTGCTTTAAATCCTTGAAACAATGAATAAGTATTATCTTGATTGGGTATTTGCTTTAATAAAGAATCAGGAATATATGAAGCTTTATATTGTAATTCATTGAATGAAAATGAGGATTTTTCACTAATTGGTTTTGAAAATGAAAATAAATGTTTTTTAAACGATGGTTTATGTAAAGCAGGGGATAAGTCATTTACAGCTGCTCTATATTGTGCCATCATCGAAAGATCATTATAATTGTTATTAACTAAAGTGTTTGCTGTAGAGGCCATAGTTTTAGAAAAACGGGAAATATTAGAATTAGTTGCTGCTATAGCTGAAGCAAATTTATCACTACTAACATAAGATTGTTTGGATTCAATTAACCCTGAATTTGTATTTAATTTTTCTTTCCCTAAAGTTCCTTTTTCTTTAGGTTTTTTAGACGTTTCCGCATTATGTCTTTTATCACTCATGATTTTTAGTTTCGTTAAAATATTTTATATACACACAAAGGTTTATACAGTATATATTTATATAAATTTA
>JAJLXO010000156.1:50484-99568 GCA_030571375.1 Botryozyma mucatilis | reverse complement strand
AAAAAAAAAAAAAAAAAAAAAAAAAAAAAAAAAAAAAAAAAAAAAAAAAAAAAAAAAAAAGAAAAATTAATCAGGTTCAAATTACCAAGTTTCCAAAATCTAAAAAAGACCTGAATTTAAATTTGGTTAGCAACTAGAATTTTAAAATTTCTTGGTACTCGTTTTACATTATAATACATTTTGTGGATTTATTATCCAGTTTTAAGATAATAAGTATTATTATGTAAAACTAATTTTATGATACGCTTGGATGGGTACTAAAATATTAGATGGAATCACAAGATATTTATCTATGCTAATATTTCTGAACTTACGATTTAAAAAGCTCTTTTTAAAATATTTTACCAAAACATGACTCTTAAGTACAGGTGTATTAATTGCATAAAAAACATAAAAACATATAATAACATAGAATAACATAATTAGTCAAATGTAATTTACATAATCTAAAAATAATATACAAGTGTAGAATAAACATATATAAACGTAAATAAACTTATAATCATTCCCATTCAACTGTTGCTGGTGGTTTAGATGTTACATCATATGTAACTCTAGCAACACCTTGTACTTCATTAACAATTCGACTGCTTACTTTCTTAAGGAAAGAAAAGTCAAATGCATACCAATCTGCAGTCATAAAATCAACTGTTTCAATGGCTCGTAGAGCAATTACCTGATCATATGTTCTTTGATCACCCATTACTCCAACTGAGCGAACAGGTAATAAAACTGCAAATGCTTGTGAAATCTTTTTATATAAACCCGCGCGTTTAATCTCCTCTATATATATAGCATCAGCCTTGCGGGCAATATTAACCTGTTCACGGGTTACTTCTCCTAATATTCTAATAGCTATTCCCGGTCCAGGAAAGGGATGTCTCCAAATTAATTCTTCATCAATTCCAAGAAGAGTACCTAATGCACGTACTTCATCTTTAAATAATTCTCGAAGCGGCTCAATAAGCTTCAATTTCATGTTTTCTAAAAGCCCACCCACGTTCTATATATATACATAAAAAAATAAAAAAAGAGAAAAAAAAAAAAAAAAAAATATTAGTATTCTTAACATAAATATTAAAAATAAATATTAAGCAATATCTTACATGATGAGTTTTAATAGTTTGACTAGGACCTTTAAAACTTATACTTTCAATAACATCAGGATATAATGTACCTTGAAGCAAAAATTTAATTTTATCAGTTTTTGAATCAATCTCAGCAGCTTTTGCTTCAAATACTTCAATAAAAGTATTACCGATAATTTTCCGTTTCTTTTCCGGATCTGTAACACCTTTGAGTCTACTTAAAAATAAATCTGCTGCATCAACAACTTCTAAGTTAATTTTTAATTTTTCTGTCAATGTTTTTTTAACAATTTCACATTCATTTAATCTCATTAATCCATTATCAACCAAAATTGCATGAAATCTATCACCAATAGCCTCATGCATTAATTTTGCAGCCACAGTAGAATCGACACCACCTGAAACAGCGCCTATAACTTGATCCTCTGGACCTACGATTTTTTTAATTCTAGCGATTTCGGTTTCAATAAAATTATCCATAGTCCAATTTTGTGAAGCACCACAAATATTAACTGCAAAATTTTGTAAGATTTTATTACCTTTTGAAGTATGAGTAACTTCAGGATGAAATTGTATTCCAAATATATTTTTAGAACGGCATTCAATTGCTGCAAAAGGTGCATTATCAGTTACACCTGCAACTACATAACCATTTGGTAAAGCTGCCAATTTATCTCCGTGTGACATCCAAACTTGAAAATTGTCTATGTCTTTAAATAGTGGACAATCATTTTTAACGTGCAAAATTGCATGTCCATATTCTCTTTTATCACATGCAGCAACATTATCTGGATTTTGAATCCATGCAAGTTCTTGCATTCCATAGCAAATTCCTAAAATTGGTACGCCGAGGTTAAAAATATCTTTATCAACATGTGGAGCATCTTTACTATAAACTGAATATGGACCACCTGATAAAATTATTCCTTTTGGTTTCCAAGTTAATTTTGATATTTTTTGTGTACAAGGAAGCATTTCTGCATAAACATTAAACTCTCTTAATCTTCGAGTAATTAAATGTGAATATTGAGATCCAAAATCTAATACTAGAATAGTATCAAATTGATTAGGAACCTAAATAAATAAACAATCAATTAAAACAAAAAAAAAAAAAAAAAAAAAAAAAAAAAAAAAAAAAAAAAAAAAAAAAAAAAAAAAAAAAAAAAAAAAAAAAAGAGAAGCATCAGTTAGCATACTTCATCATTTAAATTAAAATATTCTAATAAAAAAATAGATTTTTTTTCTCACCACTAATGATGCATCATTTTTATTATTTTCTTTAGATTGATCCATGACAAATTAAGTTTGACTATCTCTATTTTTTTAATATTTTTATAATTAAAAAATTAAATTAATTTTTTTCTTTTTGTAATATCTTAAAAAAAAAAAAATAATATGCTTGATAAAAAGAATTTTTTCTCCAATATAAAAAAATTAAAATTTGATAGTCGCTAAATCGAGTAACCCTACATAACCCTATCTTTTCTATACAAAAAAAAAATAATTTTTTATTTTTCTACTATAAAATACTAAAAATGAATCATCTCTTATCAAATTATATGGCAGATAATACACTTCTAGTCTAACTATACTAGAAGCGACCAACCAGGTCAGGGGTACAAAAGCTAGTTTCAGAAGGAAAATCCATTTTTTAGATAGTGCAAATGAATTTTCGTTTGACATGAATGTAGCTTATAGTTTATAAAGATGCTGTATCCTATGTGTATTATTGGCTTGATTATTAATAAAGTTTAATTATATGAAATTTCAATTTTTATTTCTTGTGTTGATTGTTTATTCTAAATTTTAGAATTTTCACTTTTAATTATTATGTTTTTTTTTTTAAAAAAAAGTACTTAATTATGCATTCTACTTTGTTATAGTTTTTTTTTTTTTTTTAATCTGTAAAAAGTAATTGATATTATATATAAAAATAAAGCTAAAAATACAATAAATAAAATGATCTATTTACACAATAAATTCTAAAAAAATAAAAAAAACCACCAGTTTAAATAAAACAAAAATGCAGTGAAATAATTAAATAATCTATAAACAATTAAATAAGTAGACAATAACCTTAAGAGATTTCTAAATTATGAAATAAATATGAAAATCTAATACTTTTTAATCACTATCTGTATCCAAAAATAAGTTTGCACTTGACTTTTCAGAGACAGTTTTTGGCTCAATAGCAAATGCTTCTCTTTTTTCTTGTTGTTCGTATAATTGTGCCAAAAATAATGGCGTGCTAGCGTCTTCGATAGATTTATCTTCTCTGTTTCATGAATTGAAAAAATAATAATAAAAAAAAAAAAAAAAAAATTTATATAACAAAAGTTAGTTTTTTTTATTATTAAATTCCATACATAAATAAAATAATAATATAAATTCGATATCTTACCTTTTCCTTACAAACCTAGGAAATCTGATCGAAAGACCTTTATCATTCGATGAAATCAAATCTGCCGCCGCTGTATAGACAGGGCTTACAGTGATATCTCCAAATTTTATTTCCCAAACCTCTAAAAATAGTGAAAAATATAATCAAATCAATTGTTAGCAAACGAAAAATTATTTTTTTTTGTTTTTTATTTTAACAAAAAGTTGAACATCTTACCTTGAGGATTCCACCAAAAATCTGGTACTAAAGGAGAATCTATTTTATCTTTGGTTTCTTTAAAAATATTCCCATTTTCTTCTGAGTATTTTTCACGAATTTCCGCATAAAATGAATCAGTAAACCCACTAATGCATTTACAAACTGCATGATATACTCCGGTTTCTGAATCTCTTACAGCAAGTAATATGGGTGACCACCATGAAGCTTTGCGACCCATCCCATGCCAGCCACCTATTGGTACAAGATCAAGTGAATCTGCTCCAGAATGATAATCTTTTTTTACTTTAAGCCATGATTCGAGCCGCTTATCTGGTTCATAAGTTGCTAAAAATGGTTTTCTATTATTATTTCGTTTAGAAGTAAAACCTTTATTTAACAGAATATTAGATGTGCTATCAATATTATCAAGTGTCTTAACCATAAGCCCTTCGCATCTATCATTAACAGCATTATGATAAAATTCAATAACTTTTTCGTATTCACTTGTAGTAGCATCAATATTTTTCACAAAACAAAACTTGTTTTCAATTTGACTAAACGACGATCTAAGTAATTCTCTTCTTTGTCTAAAGCTATGCGATATTAATTCCTTCCCATTTAAAAACATTATATCAAAAACAAAAAAACAAACATTTATTCGAATATTAACACTAGATACAGCTTTACGGCCTCGGTTAGATAAAGTTTGGAAGCTTTCTAGTTTTCCTGATTCTTGATTTATTGCAACTATTTCACCTTCTATAATAAAGGAAGTTACATCATTATTTTTAACTTTGGGTATTAATTCTACAATATCAGGGTATTTATCTGTCATAAGATCTAAGTTTCTACTAAAAATGGAGATTTTACCATCTTCTCCACAATGTAGCTGGGCACGTTGGCCATCATATTTGTATTCACATGCAAACTCTATTTGTTCATTATTGATTCGTATGAATAGTTCAGAAAGGTCTTTAGTTATTGAGCCGAGCATTGGACGAATGGGAATATGTAATGTTAATGGACAAAAAGTTTCCAAAGATTTAACACCACCACATAACAAGCCTTCTAATATTTTTCCATAATCTGGATATTTCGCGTAACACTTTTTTAGAATTGATTCAGCTTGTTGAAAAACGGTTTGCCTTTGTTCTTTATTTTCAGGTAACTTTTCAAGAGTCCATGAAGCGGTTGGATGCAAAGTTAATGAAAAGGCTCTAGCTAAAGCAGTAAGCATAGTAGATTTCACAGAACCAATTCTTAAATTTAAAACAAGTGTTCGTGTAACATAACGTATTTCTTCACCTCTAGCACGAATCAAAAGTTCTTCTATGAGTTTTTGTTTACATTCTTGAGAACCATAACCTTTCAATTCTGCAATTTTTTGAAAAATTAAATAAACATCACGTACAGTAAGTATTTTTGGAGGAATAATGGTTTTAATTTTATTACAAGTGTTAAAAGCAACATCGCCTATATCACCATATCTATGAAATATTTTTCTTAGTTCACTAGAACGAAGACCTGATAGATTTAAGATAGCTTTGTAAATTATAGATTCACCTATATTTAAATCTAATTTTTTAAACGACGGTCCTAACCCATTCACTGATAGCCAAATGGAGGGCAGAAGTGAACCTTGATCACAATATAATAAAGTTCTAATATAATTAGTTAAAGCGTTTATTATTTTAATTCTTGATTTTGTTGAATTTAAAATACAAAATAATTGAACCAAAATTTGATATGGCACAGGTTGAATTTCTGAAAAATCATCTTGATATTTTTCTGGGAAAAAATTATCTATATCATTTCCAAATAATATTTCTTTATTAATAACAGGTTTAACTTGAACAGGGGTCTTTTCTATGATAGGTTTAACCTGATCTAAAGTTTTTCCTACAATATTAGTTTTATTTTTAATGGAAGATTTCTCCAACAAATTGTTCTTCTTCAAAGAATTATTTAAAACACTTTTTGAATTAAGTAAAAGAGATTCTTTATGTTCTGCATCAAAAATAGCTTGCAGTTCTCTGGCATACTTTTCATCAACAGAAAGATTAGACTCTGTTTTTAACTCTGTTTCTATTAGTTTGTTTTTTTCTTCTAAATTAGATTCCAAGTTTTTTTTCTTCAAACCATCATTTACAAAATCTTTTTCGCGACGTTTTTTAAAATAAAAATCTAACGTATATGAAGATTCGGATATTTTCCTTTTCCCCAAGGGTTTTTTCATATTTTAATTGTTCATTAATATACATTAAACAACAACGAATAATAGTAAAAATAATAATAAATAAAAAAGACTTTAAATGCTATCTATTTATTTATTATATTTTCATTGTTTATAAATAGACTAATTCGTATTTTATTAACATAGTTTTAAATTTAATTACATTTCCTATTTAAGAATTATATTGTAACTATCCCAACACACACATTGTTTATTTTTTTATTATTTATTACCCGGTTTTAAAATAAAATAACTTTAAAAAAAATGGTAACTATAAGAAAAAAAATTACCCTACTAGGTTTATCTAAAATTATCTCCCAATTCTTTACATAATCAGATAAAATTAAGCATGTTAAATTAAAAATTAAAGCGGAAAAAGTCACTAAATATGATTTTAGGTTATATTTTAAACATTTATTTTTTTAATATCTCCTTGATTAAAAAAGATCTTGTAAAGTAACTTATGATATAAATATATTTACTTATTTTATATATTATATATATTTTTTAATTTTGTTTATATTGTCATAAATGTGGCATTTTGATATTGACGATTATTTAGTTAAAATTGTTCCGGTGAATCTTGGCACTAAATTATTATCTAATCTTCCAAGTTCGATATCATGGTTTTTAGGGTATAGAAGTTCTGATTATGAACATAATACATTAAAAGGTAGAATTCAACAAAAAATTCCAGATTATTTTGTTTGGTTTTGGATATTTGTTGGTGCATTTGCCGCTATTTCCTCTGTTATAGGAATATTTACTTCAAATACTGCTTTTACTAAGCATAATGCTCCAAGAATTATTGGAATTTATGGAGCAGATGCTATTTTAATGTTTAATCTTATTGATACAGCAGCAGCTCAACCTCGTAGTGTGTTTCTTGGAAATATTCAATCTTCTATAATTGGAGTAGCAGTCACAAAACTTTTTTTACTGTCTGAAGGTGGTTCTAATAATTTATGGGCTGCAAGCGCTTTGGCTACAGCTATTTCTTCTGTCACTATGACAATTACTAAATCAATACATCCTCCAGGAGGATCTTCTGCTTTAATAGCTGCATCAGATCCTAATATACGTGCATTAGGATGGTGGTATATTCCAATTCAGTTAGTTTCAACTTCTGTTTTCTTTGGAATAGCGTTAATAATTAATAATATACAGCGTCGATACCCTATTTATTGGCTTTTCCAAGGCCCGAGTCAAGTTACTGCCCTCAGAGTAACTGAAAGTGAAGTTCCAAAAGATTCAATGGATACTTGTGGTTTTTCGCAGGATAATGCAGCTTCTGAGAACAAAGAATCCGAAACTGATATGATCCAACAAACTCAAGAAGTCCAAGATCAACTTCAAGATCAAGAGCAATATCAAGAGAAAGACCAAGATCAAGATCAACAAGAACAAGACCAAGACCAACAAGAACAAGACCAACAACAAGAAAAACAAGACCAGAACCAAAATCAAGATCAAAAGCAAGACCAAACAACAAAATTAGACAAAATTACCGAAAATAAAATGCAAGACAAATTTACAAGTACATCAAATCTGAACATAAAAGACTCAGATGCCACATTATCTCGACTGTCTTTTACAGCTCCTAATTTGAGAAGTAAAAGAAGTTCCCTTGCACGAACTGTAACTGAAACCTTTTTACCAAAAAAATTTAGTAATAGCAAAAATTCACTTAATGAAGATTCGAAAACTAGTATTAACAACAATTGGTGCACTCGAATATTATCTGCACCACAACCACTTTTTGACGTTGAAGCACAGGGTCGGGAATTATTACCAAGTGAAAGTGCAGTATTAGCCTCCACAAATACATTATCCAGTAAAAATGGTAAAACAAAATTTACCAATAAAAAAGATTTAAAGATAGTAATAACAGCGAAAAATGTTTACATACCTGCTGATATAGCGGTCACTCCAGCAGATCTTGAGGTTCTATATAGATTGGCTCGCAGAATAGCAGGAATTAGTATACCGGCTGATTAACTAATGTCTAATTTATGTGTTTTGTTGTTACTATTTATTATTATTTATTATTATTTATTATCATTTATTATCATTTTACTTATGTATTATTATTCGACAATTTTGATTATATTTTTTTGTTTGTGTTATTTTATGTCTTTGCATTATATACTATGTATGTATACATTGGATTACAATTATGATAATAATTTTAAAATATTTATATTAAAAATATAAATGAGTAATTCTAATACGCAATATTACAAATAACATATTTAATATAGACTCAAAACCTAGTTTTAAGGATAATATTTATATATATTAATGAATCGACCTAACATCTGTAAAAAAAAAAAAAAAAAAAAAAAAAAAAAAAAAAAAAAAAAAAAAACAGTTATAATTACTATAACGGTTTTTAAATAAATTCTGAGAAAAGATATATTTAAGAAAACTGGTTGCTATAAAGGGAAAAAAAATGTTTTTCCCCAGTTCCAATAAAAAAAAAAAAAAAATTAAAGTGTAGATAAAATTAAGAATAATTCAATATCCAATCAAAAGAAAAATGAAAATGAGCAATAACAAATAAAAATAACCTAATACTAGAGAATAATAAATTATTATTATACATTTACTATTATTGTACTACAATTTTTTTCATTATACTATTAATATAATATTAAAATTATATTTTTATTGTTATATAATTATAAAATTAAATCGTATTACATCTTATTACACTAATTCGTGGGAGAAAAGCACATCTTTTATTATCTTGGTATAGCTCTTTATTTCTCTTTTAAGCGGAAAAGTGCAATTGATTTCTATTGAAACATTAAAAAAAAAAAAAATAAAAAATAAAAAAAAAATGATAGAACAAGAAGAAGTAGAAAATAAAAGAAAAGACTCTTTTGATATAAGTAGTGAACCAGATGATATTAAATTATTTTCACCTATTCCCACAAGACCGGTTCGAACCCCTCCAGTAATTGCTAATGACAATAATAATAAAAATTTTAGCCAGGCACAAGGAATTCTGTCGAATTCATCTTTAAATAGAGACGAATTTGATTCCTCTCAAGTTGATGATGATTATGATATAGAAAATAACGATTATTCAACTCATTTAATTCCTCAAGATGATATAAATAGTAACAATCATAATAATAATAAACCTAATAATTGTGCGGTTCGATTTTTTACAGTGATAAAATCTGCTTTACCGGTTTCCTTTCAAAATTTTATTAATAGAAATGTTGGTCTTATGTTGGTAGCTTTGTCCCAGGTTTTTGGCTCTGGAATGAATATAACTACTCGTTTATTGGAAACTAGAACCCAGCCACCTTTTCAAGCAGTACAGATACTGTTTATACGAATGTTAATAACTTCAATTTGTTGTCTATTATATATGGCTATTAATCGTATTCCTAATTTTTTACTTGGACCAAAAGAACTTAGAAAATTACTTGTAATTAGAGGATGTGTAGGTTTTTTTGGGGTCTTTGGTTTGTATTATTCATTACAATATCTTTCACTATCTGATGCAATTGTAATAACTTTTCTTGTTCCATGTGTTTCAGGAATATTAGCTTATTTTGTACTAAAAGAACCTTTCACTATAAAAGATCAAATATCTGGGTTTATTTCTCTAGTGGGAGTAACTTTAATTGCTCGGCCTGAATTTTTGTTTGGTTCAGCCGCATCTTCTGATAATAATAGCTCCCATTCATCTGCTACACCAAAACAACGGTTAATTGCAACTGCCGTAGCTTTATTAGGCGTTCTAGGTGCTTCTTCAGCTTATACGACTATTCGTAAAATTGGTAAGCGAGCCTTCCCATTATTAACAGTTAATTATTATGCAATGATTTCAACTTTAATTTCTGGCTTAGCAATTCTAATTCTTCCTGGTCAAAAATTCGTTTTTCCTGCAACAATGATTCAATGGGTTCTTTTGATTTCTATTGGAATTTGTGGATTTTTACTTCAATTTTTATTAACGGCGGGTTTACAAAGAGAAAGAGCAAGTCGCGCTGTAAATATGACATATCTACAAATGTTTTTTGCCGTAGCATTTGATAAAATTGTATGGGATACTCTTCCTGATACTTTGTCCATTATTGGATCTATTTTAATATTGGGAAGCGCTATCTGGCTTGCTTTATGTAATAATAAATCTAAAAGCATATCTGAAAGCGTTGAGCAAAATAGAGAAACTGGGCAAGTACTTAATGGCAATATAAGCGAACAATCCTTCAGTCCAGTTATAAATGGTCAAAATATTAAGATGAGTCAATTCCATCATAACCCGCAGCCAAGTTCAATTTCATCTTCTTCTACATTTTCTTCTATAAATAATAAATTGCATAAAAAAGATGATAATGATATTCTAGATATTAAAAATAATGATGAATTAGAAGGAACGCCATACTTTTCAGATGTTTCTAATGACGACATACCATTGCGTGGTATTAAATAGTTTTTTTTTTTTTTTTTATTAGTTTATTTTTTACTGTTATTTTTTTATTTTTTCTGGTTCACTTCTTGGTTATTTATTTATATTTTTGGGGTTTATTATTTTATGTTTTTATAAGGATGTACTTACAAAACGGTTACAGATACACAATGTGTATTTTTTTTACTAATTAAATTATGTACCTTTACTAATAAGTTTTATGGATTCTATTTTTTTTTCTTTTTTTTTTTTTCTTTTGGCAGTTTCAATATTATTATTTTCCATAATGAAAAAGTAAATATTCTATAAATATATATAGTAAAAAATACTAATGTATAAATAAAAAAAATAAAAAAAATAAAAAAATCATAGAAAAACTCTTTATCTAATCGTTTACATAATAGTTTAATAATTAGGGGTACGGTTTTGCCGTTTAATTAAATCTAATCTATTCCTAAAAATTTAAAGCATATAATATTAAGTCTGTGAAATTGTATGAGTCATGATCGAGTAGGAAAAAAAAAAAAAGTAAAAAAGATTACCGATTTCCAATAGAAGTTTCCATTAATTTTCGAAGTGAATTCAAAATAAAGATTTAAAACGTCTTCATATTAATGTTTTAAGCTAAACGAAAGCTGTGAACCAAATTGATAAAATGGTAAAACCAATAGATCCAGTGAATGCTTCCCTTAACTCAGTGGATATTGAGTTACAAGAAAATTTAAATGCAAACAATGGCATGAATAGCAATGATATTAATAGAAAAAATATTTACTCGGACAATGGTGATGAATTTTCAATAAATTCAGTACAATCCAACGAAATACTTCCAGATTTAGAGAATGAATCACATTCTAATTTAAAAAATAATTCTGGTGGGGATTGGATTGAGAATCTAATTGCATCATGGCCTGAAAAAATACAAAATTTAATTTTGAATAATATGGGAGTTAAATTTGTTGCATTATCGCAAGTGTTTGGATCATTGATGAATGCAATGGCTAGAGTATTGGAAACTAAATATCAGCCACCAATTTCTGCTTTAGAGATTCTAGTTATAAGAATGTCAATTACAAGTGTTGGTTCAATGCTAGTTTTATATTTGTCTGGAAACAAAAATATAGTATTAGGTCCCCCTCAAATTCGAACAAAGCTATTTTTTCGAGGCTCAATCGGATTTATTGATATATTTTGTTGGTATTATTCTTTAACTTATTTATCTATTGCTGAACTTGTGGTGATAGGTTTTCTTATTCCACCTGTTACTGGCCTATTTTGTTATTTACTATTAGGCGAACGATATACTTTTAGGGAGCTCACAGTTGCTGCTATATCTTTATTAGGTGTTGGTCTAATTTCAAGACCAGAGTTTATATTTGGACATAGTTCTTCGACTCATTCTGATGATAATAATTCTTCTCAATTAAAACATGATATTGTTAGTAATACACAGCATTTAATTGCTGTTGGATCTGCATTACTTTGTATTATTTGTGCGTCATTTACTTTTGTTATAATAAGGTCTGTAGGAAACAATGCTCATCCTTTGTATTTTGTAAATTATTATTCAATGTTTGCTGTTGCTGGTGGTTTATTTGGATTATTTATTTATCCAGCATATGGTTTTGTTTTACCAGAGTCCTTTAGTGAATTTTTATTGATGGCAACTTTTGGAATTATTGGTTTTATTTATCAGTTTTTGTTTACTGCTGGGTTACAAAGAGAAAGGGCTGCAAAAGCTACTAGTTTTATTTTTTTATCTGTTTTATTTGCTTTATTTTTTGATTGGCTTATTTGGAATACTCTTCCTGATTTAGCTGCTATTTCTGGTTCGGTTTTGATTCTCGGGAGCGCTGTTTATTTAATAATGGGAATGAAAAAATGATTTATATTATACTTTGTTCATAGAATTTTTCTTTATTTATTTACTTATTGTTTATTATGTTTATAGAATTGTTATTTATCTATTTATTTATTTATTAGTTTTATAGAATGGGATGTGTATTATAAGGAAGAAAAAAAAATTGATTCTGAGAGTATATAAAATGAAAGACTAAAAGATATTAATATACGAATTTTTTATCTGCGATTACTAAATGTATAACAAAACGTATAAATATCTGTAAATTCAAGCTGGAAAAAAATAAACAATTGGCACAATCTTTCAATGTTAAACATGAACAATTTTTATAAAAATAACTACAAATTTATTTATTTTAAAAGTTAAATGCAAAACAAAAATAAATATTTTTAAAACTAATACAAAAATATAAAGTTTATTTGAAGTATATCCTTTATGAATTAAGTGATGATTTTTTTTTTTATATCCAAGAAAAATAATATACAATAGTTCTCACTTGGGGCTGATAAAACTGAAAATTGTCGCTATAGCAAGTTATCTACTATCACCAAACTGTTTTCGCTTTTATAAACAAGACTAGTAGAAGTTCGGCTAACATGAAAAATATATAGCATATTGCATGTACATTAAAGAATTAAAATGAAAATATTAGATGTGGTAAAAAAATTATTAATTTAAATTAACTAAACGCATATTAAAATAAATGAAAGCATAATAAAAAAGTATTGGTACATAATAATAGTGCTGGAAGTCTCTTATATAAATGTGAAAATAAATACGGATAAATGTGAAAATACATACGGATAAATGTGAAAATACACAAATAAATGTGAAAATACATATAAATAAATATAAAAATACATACAAAAAATATAAAAATACATACGGATAAATGTGAAAATACATACAAATAAATGTGAAAATACATACGGATAAATGCGAAAATACACAAATAAATGTGAAAATACATATAAATAAATATAAAAATACATACAGATAAATATGAAAATGCATATCAATAAACAAGTAAACAAAAAAAACAAAACAAAAGTAAACATATAAAAAGGGGTTAACATCCTGTTTTTTTTTATTCTTAAATTTAATATCCCATAAACACTCAATCTATAATATATATTATCTTGAAAAAATTCTAAAGGAAGAGGAGGAGTTTGAAATAAAAATAGCAGCCAAAAAGAATATTCCAGAAGCAGTGAACAAAAAAAACATAGTGTACCTAAAAATTCAGCAAAAATTCAATAGTCATCACTTTATGTTTTTTGTTTCCTTCTGATTTATTTGTATTCATATATATCTTCTTTTCCATGTTCAGCTGGATTTATTTCATTGATGAGCAAAACCAACACTATAGTCACCATATTTAAATTGCTTTTAGAATTATTTATCTATTACTCTATATTGAGGTAAATTATTATCGCCCATAGAGTTCCAGCAGCGAGGGGGAGTTTGAAACAAAAAATAGAATCGTTCTAAATTAAAAACAATTAAGACTGAAAAATATTCTTCTATAGATTAATACACACATAACATAGTGGGTAAGATGGATTTGTATATATACAATTGCTAATAAGTTAAATAAACCCTTTCAATACTTTTTTTAAGCATCCAAACTTTTTTATTTGGTTGCTTTTTTTATTTTTGTTTTACATAGATTTTTTATATAGATTTAATAAAAATATATATTCTTGTTTAAACTTTTTATTTTCGTAGTTTTATTATATACGTAGAATTAAAATATATAATTATACTTTTATAAATAATATTATAATTTAATTTGATTTTTTTTTTTTTTTTTTAATTATTATAATAACAATAATCTTGGACTAGGCAATAGTTTTTAAATGAACTTTTAACGTAGTTTTCAACAACAATGAATGAAAATTGCACGGTGTCTTTAGTTTACAATTAATATAGAAATAAAATAAATTAAAAATTAAGTTAGAATTAAATTAGAAATTATATCAGAAGTAAATAATTAAATAAAACAACCAACGATAAGTTAAAAAAATATTAAATAAAAATAACTATTAGTCAACTTGTTCGGTTTACGGCATTGAATCAATAACAGTACAAAATCAAATTTAAGAAGGGTAATATTCCATTTTTTGGGGCTGATTAACTAAAAATTTACTCATCTTTATAGAAAAAAAAAAGTGTGTACAAATAATTTAATTAAATTTTTTAAAAAAGACGTAAATTATATATAGAATGCACATTTTAATAAATTTTTTTTTATTAATATTATAATACTAATTATTTTTATTTACTGTATAAGAACTTATACTAAAATTTTACTAAATATAATATTTTTTTTTTTTTTTTTTCTTAAATATATATATATTTTGAAGGTTGTTATAACAAAAAATTATATTTATTATACAATCTCGGCAATTTCTTGGTTTTTCATTTTTTAGTAATTTTTTGTATTTTTTCATTTTTTTTTTCAATTTCAGAGACATTTATTAGAAAATAGTACTAATAATAAAATAAAAAAAATAATTTCAAATTTTAAATTTATAAGCTAAAATTATATAAAAATTGTTTATTTAATATGGAAAATCATAGAACGAATAATAGTATACTAAGACCTTATTCTAGGAACAACAATTCTTTATCTACTCCCAACCCGCAAACCCTTCCTCCTTCTTGGGAATTAGTAGGCTCTCAGGATATTTCGGTTGATTTGTTACATCATAAAGATATTAAACATATATTTCATAAAAATCCTGTAAATGGTGTTTCAAATGAATATGCAATTGAACTAGATGAAATAGATGACGGAGATAAATTGGATTTAAATTCTATAGATAATTCTATAGAAACTGATTTAGAATCACAGAGTGACTCTGCTAGTAACTTAAATAGATGTGAAATAAATCAAACACGATTCATTGAAAAAAAACCAAGTAGATTTCATAAATGGGTTCTAAGTTGGCCTGATTGGATGCAAAGTATTATTTATAAAAATGCAGGTTTAAAATTAATTGCTTTAAGTCAATTATTTGGTTCAGGAATGAATGTATGTACTAGGATATTAGAAACAAATTATCATCCTCCTTTTAATGCGATGCAAATTTTATTTGTTCGAATGACTTTTACTACTGCTGCTTCTTTATTATATATGTATTTTACCAATGTGCCAAATTTTATACTGGGTCCTAAAGGAGTCAGACTTTTACTTCTTTCTCGTGGAATATTTGGGTTTATCGGAGTATTTGGTCTTTATTATTCACTTGAATATCTTTCCCTATCAGATTCTGTTGTCATTACTTTTTTGCTTCCAGTTCTCGCAGGAGCTTCTTGTTTTATTTTTTTAAAAGAAAAATTTACAATCAGGGAAGTAATTGCAGGTTTTGTTGCTCTTTTTGGAGTTATAATTATAGCTAGACCTGCCTTCCTTCTTGGACACATTAGTTCTCAAAACGATACTCACGGAGTTGTACATACTACACGAGATATTCAATCACAACCAGAAGTTTCATCAGGGCAAAGACTACTAGCAACTCTTATTGCTCTTTGTGGTGTTGTCGGAGGTGCTCTTGCTTTTACATCAATACGTGCAATCGGAATGCGAGCACATCCTTTAATGTCAGTTAACTATTTTGCTATGACTTCTGCTGTGATTTCTTTTTTTGCAATTCTGTTTATTCCAAATGTAAAATTCCTTTTTCCATCTGATTCGCTTCAATGGTTACTTCTTGCTCTTGTTGGAATATGTGGATTCACTCTTCAGTTTTTGATTACAGCAGGACTACAACGAGAAAGGGCAGGTAGAGGATTCAATATGACATATTTACAAATGTTTTTTGCGTTAGCTTTTGATAAACTCATTTGGGGAATCACTCCTGATTTACTTTCTATTGCTGGGTCTACATTAATTTTAGGAAGTGCTATTTGGGTAGCTATGAGTACTAATAATACTCAGGCGAAGCCAAACGAAAATCAAGAGGAAAACATTAATGATTTTGAAGGAAACAGAAACGAGACAGATGACGCAGAAATAACAAGAGGATTTCTAGGTGAAGGAATTGAAATTCCAAAGAATAAAATTGATCAAGCAGCAATACTTGAAACTGAATGATTTTTTCATTTTTTTTTTTTTTTTTGCTTACCAAATTAACATTTATATGCAGTTTTCATTTAGTTTTTTTTCTTTTTTTTTTTTTATCTATTTTGATTCACTTATTTAGCAATTTTGACTATTTGGAAATGGAAGATATAAACTTTTATTTCTTTGCAAATCAATAATTACAATGTAGTTATTATAAATTTTGCATAAAAGATTATATAAAGATGGGATTTATTTCAATAAAAAAAATTTAGTACATAGTATCATATTTAAGTTTGATAAGCAATATTTGGAAAAATATATGTAAATGAATTTATGATTTGGTTTCTAATTTAATATTCACTCTGATAGAATTTTTACTAGATATATTTTCATATGAACAGCTCCAAATTTTCCATATTTACAATAATTTTCTTTTTTATTTTTATTTTTTTTTGATAAAGAATCTTACTATTTAAAGTGTGTATACATTTATGTATTATTTATTACTCATTACATTTTGTAGTTATTTATTTATTTTTATTAATTCATTTTGTTAATTTTTTACTTTATTTTTTAATTGATTTAATATTATTCATTTGTATATATACGTACGTGTACGTAATATATTTTAATTAACTGTAATTTATTTGTTTACATCACTACTAGTTCAAACTACATAGTAAAAGACTAAAAAGTAGATTGCACAACAAGGATCAGAAAGAAGGTTAGAAAAATATATAAAAATATATAATATAATATAAACTAATTAATATTTTTAAGTATACAGAATTTTTTTTTTTTTTAAAAGATCATATATATATATATATATTTATATATTTATATATATATTACATTGCATACAATTTTACTTAAAACATGCTTATCTTAGTCATAGGAGATTTACATATTCCAGACCGAACATCTGGTCTTCCTGCGAAATTTAAAAAACTTTTAGTACCAGGAAAAATATCTAAAACACTTTGCTTAGGAAATCTTACAGATGTTCCAACTTTTGAATTTTTACGATCACTTGCACCCGAACTTGAAATTGTTAAGGGAGATATGGATTTGGTTCCAGGTCTCCCATTAACTAAAGTTATTACTACATCTTCAGAATTTGCTTCATTAAATGCTAATAATGGAAAATTTTCATCACATTCAAATTCTACAAATACCATATATAATTCTGGAAAGTCAACTGAATCAATTTCAGCAAATATTGACAAGAGTAACTCTAATAATACACAAACGGGTCTTCGAATTGGCATTACTCATGGACATACAATTGTTCCTTGTGGTGGTGATCCTGAGGCATTAAACAGTTTAGCTCGCAAATTGGATGTTGATGTACTTATTTGGGGTGGAACCCATAAATTTGATGCTTATGAATTGGAAGGTAAGTTTTTTTTAAATCCAGGTTCAGCAACTGGTGCAATGTATATGGGTTGGCCAGAAGTAGTTGAAGATGAGCAATCTAAAGAGGAATATAGTGACAAAGATAATGAAAATAATGACAGAATCAATACGGATTTAGATAATAATTCTAAAGATAATACCGATGAAATAGATAAAAAAGATAAGAAATTTTTTAAAAAAAGGAGAGCTAATGTCCCTTTTGATCCCATACCAACCTTTTGCTTATTGGATATCCAAGGGACTGTACTGATCTTATATGTTTACCAATACATAAATGGCGATGTGAAAGTAGAAAAGGTTACATACCGAAAAGATTGTTAATAAATAATAACATTATTCTTAAAATTAATTTTATGTAGTATTTTTTCTTTAGGTTTTCGTTTGTTTTATTTTGTTTTGCTTTTATTATTTAATTGAATGGATATGCACTATAAACGAGGTTGTAAAAATCTACAAAATTATTTATAAAAAAATAAAAATGAAAAAAAAATACAGAAAAATCAAAATTTATATAAAATATAATTTGTAATTATATTAATAATAGTATATACAGATAGATAAATAGATTACTTATATTACTGCTGTAGTGGCAGACGAAGTATTATTAGAGTTAGGGGTTGCATCAAGCATCGGCCTTTTCCGTTTTTTATTAGATGGTTTTCTTTCACTATGCTTTGGTGAAAAGTTAATACATATTCTCGAAGGTGTACTATTAATTTTTAAATTAGTGTTGTCATATTCTTGATTGTCATCTATATCATTTATGTCATTAATATCATTATCCATATTGGATTCTAATAGTCGTTTACGTTTTTGTGCTTGCGCCAAAACTGCAGCTTCTGTGGCTGCTAGTATTTGAAGCCTTTTTTTCTTTGAATTTTCTCTTGTTAAATCATAATCATATGAAGACTCTAACTTTGAATCTGTTAATAAATTCTCAGTTGAAATAGGCAAAATTGTAGAGATATTTCTTGCGTTATTCATATGGATGGTTTCAGTTGGACTTTTGCTTGTTTCGATATTATTATTTAACGAAACTGAATTTAAGCTATCAGAATAAGTTAGTTGTGGAGATATAGGTGGGGAAATAAAATCGGTATCTGATTCACCAGGAAAAAGATGTGAGAATGAAACAGGTTGCATAGATTCATTTGCAAAGTCTTTAACTGAAATAGGTGACAACAAACCATCTGGTTTGCATTTATCAGTTTGACGATTTAAATGTTGTTCCAAATATAATGTATTTGGGGGTTGTTTATCTTGTTTGTTTTCCTTCAATGATAGCTTAATTGTTGGACTTGATTTTTTACATGTAGGATGGGTATTATCATTGTTGTTATTATTACAAGTTGTGTTTACCGAAGGCATTACAGACTGGGACACGGATTTCTTTGTTTGTAAAACTGGACTAGGTGTTGGTGAAGGAGAAATAACAGTTGAAGGCAGTATTGAATTTAGTGCAGATGATACTTGATTAAAATAATTTATTGCCGATTTTCCAATTTCATCTTGTTCCTGTACTGGTAATAATACACCACAAGATTTTGCAGCAGCATCATGAGAATTGAATTCTATGTTATGTGAAAGACGACAATGATTTATAAATTCTAAAGAATTGTTAAAGTCCGATCTCTGACAAGCTGGACAATTAAGTTGTACTAGACTTCCATCAGATCTTCTAGTTATACATCTTGGAGAAGTATTTTTCTTTGGATTTTTATTGGGAATTGTTTTTTGTACATGTGATTTTGATTTTGAAGAACAATTTGATATATTTTCATTTGATTTTGTAGTATTAAGTAAGGGCTTAGGGATACTTGGAAGACCATTTGAAAGTCGTCTATAATCGCGTCTTATTGATGGATGTGTTTGAGATCTTGAATTATATGGATGTTTATGAGTATTTGTTGTTTTATCATCCGTTTGATTTGAATCTGAACTTTTTTTTAAAAATTCTGAAGAAGCAGCTAACAAATGTGCCATATAAACAGAAGTAAAACCATCAACTTCTTTATGTGGATGATCATTTTGTAAAAGATGAGTATTTAAACTAGGTATAGCATTTCTAAGTTTGACCATCATAACGCGAATTTTTGCCATTTCATCCTCTATTAATGATAATTCACGATGTTTTAATAAAATTTCCAAATTAAATTGTGATTCTATTATTGATTTTAATTTTGACTCAGGTACTTTTAGGTTATTATTATCATCATTATCCTTATCCTTATCATTATTATTATCATCATTATCACCAGTATTATTGTTTTTATTTATATTATTTTTATTTATATTGTTTATTTTATTTATAATAATAGTATCATTATCTGTACTTTCACTATCTGAAGTAAGAGGAGATAAGGTTGAAGACGGTGACAATAATAATGCAGGAATTTCTAACGGAGAGCTTGATCGTGAACGAGAAGATGAACTCATTATAAAAAAAACTTTTTTTTTTTTTTTTTCAATTAGTTAGTAATAATAATAAATAGTTAGTAAATATAACATTTGCTAAATAAAAATAAAAAAATAAAAAATAAAAAATATATTACATAAAATTCTTTATGTAGTAGAAAAAAACAATGAAATTGTATTTTTATAAGGAAATTCAAACAGAGAAATTGACATTTGTATAAGGGGAAAAGGTACAGGAAAAATAAAAATAAAAAAATAAACAATAAAAAAATAAAAAAAAGTAAGTAAAATAATAAAAAAATAATAAAAATAAAAACAAAAATAAAAAAAAAATAAAAAAAAAATTAAAAATAAAAAAATAAAAATAAAAATAAAAATAAAAATAAATAAAAACTAAAAAAGCAATCAAAACAAAACAATATTATTATGTTGTAATAAAAAAAAAAAAAAAAAAAAAAAAAAAAAAAAAAAAAAAAAAAAAAAAAAAAAAAAAAAAAAAAAAAAAAAAAAAAAAAAAAAAAAAAAAAAAAAAAAAAAAAAAAAAAAAAAAAAAAAAAAAAAAAATTATTATTTTTTAAAAAAAAAAAAAAAAAAAAAAAAAAAAAAAAAAAAAACTGATATCATTTTCGCATATGGCAATTTTCGCGGTCAGATAAAAATATTTTTTTTTATTCTTCGCCACTGTTGTCATAGTAATTAGAAATAATGTATAGAAATTATATTTTTTTTTTATTTTTCGTCTTTTTATTATACGAATTACTATGGTAACACATAAAAATAGTTAATATACAGTTTTAAAATCTAACTTTAATAATAAATAGAAAATTAGAAATAAATAAACTATGTAAGAATAAAGATTTGAGAAAATATATAAAAAGATAAATATTAGGAATTAGTTATATTGATGGAATAATTTTTATAAATGCGTAATAAAATGCAATTAATATTGTAGACAGTAATAGGAAAACATACTATATAAATAATTGAAATTAATTGTATTGTTTAGTTTATATGTAAATGTATATTATATAGTAATATATTTATTTATTTATTTTCTTTTTTTTTTTAATTTTTCCCTATTGTCGTAAAATTTCTTTTGTATCTCAAATGATGTCAAATACAATTGAAATTCATACTGGAGATAAGATTAATAAACGAGTAAAAAGCGTAGTAAAAATAGTTACAGAGAATAAATGTATACAATTGAAGGCATATGGGAATGCAGTAAGCAAACTTGTTAGTGTTTTAGAAATTTCTAAACGAGTTCTTGGACAAAATTTGAATATAAAAGATTTACATATTTACATTGCTATAGATTCAATTTACAAGAAAGTATCTATAAGTACGGGGAAACAGCAAAAATTTGATGAGACAGAATTGGGAACAAAATTGGATGAAAATGATGGATTTAAAGATATAAAAAAGAGGTAGATTAGTTTTGTTTCAATATGTATTTTAATATAAATTACTAACAAATACAGATATAAAGAAGCTGAAATGACTGTTATAATATCTTTGGAGTGTTTGGAAAATATAAATGATACAGATAAAAGTTGGACACATGATCGAATAGTTTTTAATAATTAGTTATATGATAGTTCTAGTATGCAAATAACATTACATAGAATTAGTAAATTCAACAAGGAATATATACAAGTACATATATATGTATATGTATATATGTATATTTATTTATTTATATACGTACTTATTTAAAAACAATTACATGCAAAAGTAAATGTAAATATACAAAAACTTGCCCAATTTGTATACTAAGCAAATACGTCATAATACGAATTAATACGATATAGTACAAAAAAAAAAATAAAAAAAAATAAAAAAAAAAATAAACGATTAAACAAGTAACTAGAAAACAAACTTATTCTCAATTAACAGTAACTTAAAAATATTAAAAAGAAAAATAATGGAAATCAGAAGAGCAGGTGTTCAAGATCTTGTGGGAATGCAAGAATGCAATCTTACTAATTTACCAGAAAATTATGTTTTAAGATATTATCTTTACCATGCACTGACTTGGCCACAAGCTTCCTTTGTAGCTACAGTGCCTTGTTCACCTTCAGCTCCAGGAGCTTATTTAGAATACTATCATCCTAATAGTAATTTTTTAATTAGTGCAGATGACGTTTTTAAAAAGAATAAACTCATTAATGAATCTAGTAAATCTAACCATAATTTTTCTAAACCACAATGGCGTAGAGTTGTAGGTTATGTACTTGCCAAAATGGAAGAAGAACCAGCTGATAATGTTCCTCATGGACATGTAACATCCCTTTCAGTTATGCGTTCTTATAGACGTACAGGATTAGCAGCAAAACTTATGAAACAAGCATTATATTGTTTATCTAATACATTTGGTGCTAAATATGTATCTTTACATGTTCGTCAATCTAATATTGCTGCTTTACATTTATATCAAACAACTCTACAATTTAAAGTACTTAATATTGAAAACGCTTATTATGGAGATGGTGAAAATGCTTATTCAATGCGAAAAGATTTAGATGATTTACTAATTGAGGGTTCTCCATACAAGGATAAGAATACTACAACTCAAGATGGTGAAGCAAAGACAGCTGATAATACTTCTACTGGTGCATTAGATTTAGGGTTGGCCTCGTTAGTGTTATAATGTAAATAAATAAATATTAATAAATATTTAATATTTAATAAAATAAACAATAGATAATTAACAAAAGTAAAAATTATTTAATGCTATATAAAATCCCATCGGTTCTTAATAAACACAGAAACAAACATAAACGTAAACATAACAAAACATCACAAAAATTAACGTGAACTATAAAATACAATCATATGTACAAAAAAAAAAAAAAAAAAAAAAAAAAAAAAAAAAAAAAAAAAAAAAAAAAAAAAAAAAAAAAAAAAAAAAAAAAAAAAAAAAAAAAAAAAAAAAAAAAAAAAAAAAAAAAAAAAAACAAAAATAAAAAACAAAAAACAAAAAACAAAAAAGAAAAGGAAAAAAAAAAAATCATACATCATTTAACGCAACACAAACAGCTCCCTTATGATGACCATTGTATTGTCTAATAACTTGTGAGGATTGTAATTCCCATAATCGTGCATAATGATCAGAAGATGCAGTAACTAAATAAGCCGAATCAGCAGAAAATGCACAATCCCATACCCATCTTTGATGACCAGTTAAAGAAGTTTCAAGAGTAAAAGTATCTGTATTCCATATTCTAGCAGTATGATCAGCAGAACATGTTGCCAAATGTTTAGTATCTGGAGATAAAAGACATCTTGTAAGATATTTTGAATGTGCACGAAGTTTTGTAACAGGATGTAATGATGTTAAATCAGTTGTATTTACCATACGCCATACATATACATTGCCTCTATTATTTCCTGCAACAACAACCGAACCATCAGATGCAATCGACACCGATCTTACAGGAACATCTTCTTCTGGTATTAATTGATGTGAACAAGTATTTTCCCCTAAATCCCAAACACAAACATTCCCCTCTTGATCCCCAGCAAGAATTTCCCCTTGATTAGGATGAATAACAACGTCATTTACTGGTCCAGTATGAGAATAAGATCTTTGTACCGTAGGAGCTCTCATATCCCATACTTTAACTGTACCATCTTCAGATCCAGTAACAATCCATTTACCATCGGCTTGAAATGCAACCGCAGTTATGTTATTTGTATGTCCTTCAAATGTCATTGTCGGTGCTGGATTCGCTGTCGTAATATCATACATACGAACATTAAGATGTCCAGCAGCCGCCAGAACACGTTTATCTGGTGAAATCGCTAGTCTATTTACCTGTGAATCAGGATGTTGTATTGTTCTTGAACATATTCCTGACAATGCTTCCCAAAATCTAATAGTGTGATCATATCCAGCTGATGCCAAAATAACCGACATTTTGATTTTGTGTTTGCAGAGTTTTTATGATGTTTATTTTATATATTTATTAATTTAAATATTTTTTGTTTTTATCGTGCA
This sequence comes from Botryozyma mucatilis, assembly GCA_030571375.1. Classification (NCBI taxonomy): domain Eukaryota; kingdom Fungi; phylum Ascomycota; class Trigonopsidomycetes; order Trigonopsidales; family Trigonopsidaceae; genus Botryozyma; species Botryozyma mucatilis. Next base: position 75,458 of record JAJLXO010000156.1, on the reverse strand, counting down.
CGTAGATATTTAATAAATTAATTATACGAAATTAAAATACAATATGTGGTATACAATATGTAATATAAAATATGTAAAATACAATATACTATATACAGTATCACATCTACAAATCAATGACGTATATAAATTATGTACAGTTAAAAGTAAATATAAAATTTATATACAGTATAAACAAACAAAATATTAAATCATACAAGTTAACTGGAATTATTATTTATTATTTTTACATATGCTTTTTACACGTCTATAGTTTATTTATACGATAAAAATACGAAACACGATTAGATGCATTAAAAACTTTACAAATCATGATTACTTTCATTTAAGATAATTATATGTAAATTTAAATTACATATGTATGAACTATATACCATATTGTAGTAATTACGCATACTTTTTATTTATCTATTTAATTATTCCTAGATATTCTACAATAAAGATACTTTAATATTAGAATCTGAACTATTCATTTGCCAACAAAAGGTAAATAGATAATCCCAAGAATGAGTAGGGTTTTATAATATTTATATATATTTTTTTGTTTAAATTTATTCAATTTCCATATTATTTAACAAATAATATAGAAAATTTCACCTATAGTAACGCCAATAGACTTAAATAAATAACCCCAGGTTTAAACGATATTTTGGTTGCTTTATGAGAATACTAATAAAAAAAGTCATGAAACAGGTACAGAATATACTAAACAGTATGAGCTTTACTTCAATTTAGAATAGGAATACTCGTAAAATAAGTTTATTAATTCATAGTTTTCAACTATGAAAAATAAACATGTCGTAATGATGACTTGGTAAAAGGTCTTATATTAAATGGAGTCTAGCAAGCATATTAAATTATTGTTTCGGATTTGGGATCGTTTGGGAAGCAATTCCATTCACTGTTTGAAGAACTATATGTTTATGTATTGTTTGTATGTACTATGTACTATATGTGTATAGTACGTATAGTATGTATATGTATATATAGTATGTATAGTATGTATATGTATATATGTGTATATGTATATATGTATATATCTTTATATCTATATATCTATTTCTATCACACAGTTAGATCAAAGGACCCGATGCACATTCTAGTAATTAATTAGCTTTCTACCATTTAATTGATGACGAAAATTGCACCTTCTGAACGACTTAACACGATTAATTATATACATTGAAAACTTATTTTAACTAATTTTTACACTATTTTTCTTCTTTAGGTTCTGGTTCTTCTGGCACAAGAACACCAGCCTTTTCAAGCAAATCAGCAAGCTCTCCTCTGTAAAATGTTAGTTATAATAAAAAGATATTAAAAAAACAATAGTAAAACTCACGATTGATGCATGGACATAAGAATATCTGTTCCTCCGACAAACTCATTATTCACATATAATTGTGGAATAGTAGGCCAGTCAGAATATTCTTTTATCCCCTGTCGTAGATCTGGATCTTCAAGTACATTAAAGGCAGAAAATTTATGTGGATCAACACCTTGATATCCGAGTATTTCAATTGCAGCCTTTGAGAATCCACATTGTGGTTCTGCAGGGGTACCTTTCATAAATAATACTACTGGTGCAGAGTGAACTGCTGAATCAATTGCTTGGCGCATTTCTGTAGATATATTTCTAATAAATGTTTTATTTACATTATTGACTAATGATTTTTTTAATCCTAGATTTGAACTACCGAGTCTATTTATCATATTGCTCGAGTAACATCTTGTAGATATTATAGAGATAATATTTTTTGACTAGTAATTAGTATACACAATTGTAAAAGAAAAAAAAAATGAAATAGAATAGAATAATAGATAATAATAAATATAAATAAATAAATATAAACATTATAAAATAATAAATAATAGTAAATAATAGTAAATAATAAATAGAAATAAATTGAAATAAATATAAATAAATATAAAAATTATAAAATAATAATACACTATATATACTCACTCTGATTGTTTGTCTAGTAAACTGCGAAATACCGCTTTTAACTAAACCAAAATTCAACTTTGTCATTTTAGATAATAAAATATAAAGTCAATTTAATTTACAAAAATAGTCTCTTTTAAAATTTTTAATAATATTAACACAGATAATTATTAATTATTTATTATTATTATTATTATTATTAGTATTAGTATTAGTATTATAATTATTTTAATACTCTATTATAATAACTTGAAAAACTAACAAATATTATAATAAAGCCCAATAGCAAGAAAGATGAAGTTTGCAGTATAAACAAATCAGCTTATTAATATGTTAATATTATTTAGTCAATATTCCATGACAATATTTTTGCCATAACAACATTATATAATAATCATTGTTTTTTTTCCTCCAGATTTTTTGTTTACATTGATTGGGATTAATTCTTTAAATTTCAATTTAATACTCCTAAATTATTTCAACAGTGGCGAATAAAGTAAAGTTATATTTTTTTTATTTTTTATTTTTTCTTGTTTGCATGTATTCAAGCATTATCTTTAAGCATTTTTTTTAAGCATTATCTTTAAGCATTTTTTTTAAGCATTATCTTTAGGCATTATATTTGGGCATATATTTTAAGCGTTAACTTTGGGCATATATTTTAAGCGTTAACTTTGGGCATATATTTATTTTAAACATTATATTTAGGCATACATTTAAAAATATACAATTAAAAAACATACATTTAAGCATATAACAACAGCAAAATGAGGTTTAATTTTATTAAGTTTAAGCTTTTAGCTGATTTTATGCTTCAATATACATAAAAGCAAGTAAAATAAAATAAAATAAAAAGTAAATAAATAAATAAACAATATTTCATTAATGATTTAATCCTTTATGTAATGGAGAAATATAAAATATACAAGTGGATTTCTTGTTTATCAAATAAGGCGAAAATGGCATTAGCGCGGAACTCTATATCAGGTCGTGTTTTGAAAGCTGCAGCTGCAGCAACTCATAATGAAGTTTCTTCGTATGAAGATTTTGATTTTAATCAATCACATCATGGACAGCAACAGTTGGAACTAGAAAAACTACAACTAGAATTAGAACAACAGATTTTACAACTGCAAAATTCTTCTAAATCAAACATTTCAAACACTTATAGCAATATTAACGGTGATAATAATAATAATAATAATAATAATAGAAATATTGATTATAATTACAACAATAACAATAATAATAGCAATAAAAATAATAATATTGATATTAATTACAACAATAACAATAATTATAATAATATTATTAATAATAATACTAATAATAAATATAATAATATCATTGACAATAATTATAACGACATTAATAACGGTGATAATAATTATAGCAATTTTAATAATACCAATGATATCTTTGATGAAATTAATAATACCAATAATAATTGCGACAGCTTTATTAATATAAATGATAACCATAATCATAACGACTTTAATAGTATTATTAATAATAGTTATTTTGAAAACAATACCACTAATAACTATATTGATAACAGTTTTAATAATAGCTATAACGACAACAACGCTAATAGTTTTGATGAACATAATACAAATAATATCTTTATTGAAAATAGTATTAACGACAGTTATAGCGAAAATAATATTAATAAAAGCTTTGACGAACTGCTTTCTAATAATAGCTATAATGAAAATAGTATTAGTGATAGTAATGAAAGTAATACAAATAGTTATGACGAGAATAATACCAGTGACAACTATATTGATAATATTATTAATGATAGCTATACCGACAATAACATTAATAATTATGACAAAAACGATAATATTGATAACTATGTTAATAATAATATCGATAATAACGATATAAATAATGTCATTGATGATAGTTATCAAGAAAATAATGCAACTGACAATTGTATTACAAATAACAACTATGTCGGAAATAATACCAATAATAACTTTGTCGATAACGATATCAATAATATTTATATTGAAAATAATATCACTAATAGCTATCTTCAAACTAATAACAATGACAACTATGTTGAAAATAATATCACTAATAGCTATCTTCAAACTAATAACAATGACAACTATGTTGAAAATAATATCACTAATAGCTATCTTCAAACTAATAACGATAATAACTATGTTGAAGGTAATACCACCAATAACTATGTTGACAATATCACAAATAGTAACTATACACACAACGTTATTAATGATAACTATAATGAAAATAATACCACTAATAACTATATTGAAAATAATATCAATAATAACTATATTGCCAACAATACCAATAGTAACCATATTGAAAATAATACCAATAACAAATTTCTAGAAAATAATAAAAACAACGACATTTTATCATCAAAATTGTCCTCTGTTTCAGCTGCTCCTCCACATCCTGTTGCTTATGGAATCACTCCATTAGTTTATTCAGCTCCAAGTTCTTCTTCAAACACATTTATAGATCCGGCTATTTCAATTCCAGACCCAAATTTGGTTGCTGAATCTCCTGCTATAAAAAAATTGGGTAAAATGATAGCTGCTCAAAAGGTTTTAGAAAAGAAATCCATTGATAAAACTTCAGATTCATCAATGTATTTTGGGTCTCAGCAAGATAATAACATTCGGTCAAATGAAATTAACATATTTCCTGCTAAGAATCTGCGTAAACGTAAACATCCGGATTTGAATGAACCGTTATCTCAAACAACTGATTCAAATAAGTTTTCCTCCGAAGAAATTGATGTCTCAATTTCTTTACCCAGCACTCCAATGCCTAAAAAAAATAAGTCCAATGAAATGGAAATGAATAACAAAGTAAAGGCAAAATTATTGTGTTTTGGACAGAAATTTGCTACTTTAAGAAATTTGAAACCTAATCTGTATAATTCTTCTATATCAGTTGATGACGAAAGTCCTGAGAATGTTGAAATACGACCTAGTTCTTTTGGTTTAAATAAAGAGTACCAGGAACTTTATGGTCCAATAATTAATCCGATTTTAAAATATAGCAAAATTCCCGATTCACCGGTTGTAGCTCCTGATAGTTCGGAACCCGAGGATACTCAATCTTCACCTAATAATAAACTAGTTAAAAAGAAAATTCCTAAGCGCAAGGGACGCCCAAAAAAATCTTCTCCATCTTCAGCCAGCAAAAAATGTAGTAAACTTGGTTCAAGTGAAAAAACTTCGAAAAAAACTTCTAAAAAAATTTTGAAAAAAACGAAAAAAGCTAAATCTCCTCAATCGGATAAAAATTCCTCTACCTCTCCAGTTGAACAAATAATTACAAGAAGAAATATCAATTCGTGTGCTGATCATATACTATCTGATGATTATTTGTCTTCCGAGCCAGAAGATTTCTCTAATCTTACTAATGTTAACCACACACCTTTACAGATGAGTCCTAATCCAGCTTTACAATTAAATAACAATATTTCCGTACGCTCAAACAACAATATAGCTTCACAGTCATTTAGTAAAAGACTAACAAACGAAGAAAATCTGGTTAATGAAACCATATTAGAAGAGTTTCCTAATATTTCTTCTTATCCAATGAAAAACTTTGATTTGCGAGATTTCGCTTTGTTTTCTGATTTGTTTAGTTTTGACTCTTTTAAACCATCAATAAATACGGAAACCAATTTTTCAAATCAAATTGTAAATGGAAATTCTTTAAACGTATTGAACGTAATTGAAAATGATTTTCAGAACAATGGAATAAGCAACAATGTATCTGAAAAGACATTAATTAACAGTGCAAAGAATGCGGAGGTTCGGCTTAGTACACAGAATACACCTTTTAGCAAAGATTTTTCAAAAAATTCTCGTCCTTTGTCTTCGTCTACAATTTTGGACCAACTTTTGGTAGGGGAGAACAATATAGATAATCCAGCTTTGTCTTTAATGGAACTGAATAAAATTTTTGGAATTCCTACATCAGAAAATGATATCGATAATAATTGGGAATTGAATAATGATGATTTATTTCTAAATGCAAATGATGAACTAGAAATTAATAAAAAACAAGAGATAACAATCCAAGAACACCAAAATAAGAAAAATGAAAAAAAAAATGACTTTAGACCTTTGAATTTTGCTGAAAAGCAAACAAAATTAATAAATATGGATGCGAAAAAGACTTTAAATAATTCTCCTTTAGCAGAAAATAAAAACAATGCTCTTGGAAATATTTCTATTGATGAAAATTTTTTTCATGATCCAATTTTTAAATCTAATGCACTATTAAATGACAATGGGACAAATTTGAATATTCCAATTTTTAGCGAAGACGATAATGTTCTACAGCCTGTTAATAACGATATATTCTTTCCAGATGGTATGGTACATAATTCCTTTATAGAAGAATCTCGAGGTTTATCTCCTGAAAAGGTTATTGAGAAAAATGGGGTTCCTTTAGGAGATTTCAGAAGTTCTTTCGAGCATGTAACTCGGGAATTTGAACAATTTGATGCTTTTGGTGAATTTAATTCAGATATTTTGAATCCTGATGCTTTGTCTGCATGCTTACCAAAGCCGTTGTTAAATTTTGATTTTAAAGATGATGTTCCGGATAATTTTAATTATGATGAGTTTGATCTTATTAATAATTTACATTCAGATCAACTATTATTGTCAGCACAAAATCATCCTCCAATTTTAGGTGAAAGCATAGGTAATTTAAGTCCAATAAGCAAAAATATGTCTAACGAAAATTACATAGATGATAATAACAATTCTTTAACACAAGAAGCACCAGTAAATTTTGAAGAAGATTTTATGCAAGCTGTTTATGGTAAAAATGAAGATAATGTTTTCCCTGGAAATTTGTGTTCATTCACGTCAGGAAATGGAATACTTGGCTCTCAGCTATTCTCAGGTTTTGGTATAGATGGATCGTACCGATGTGAAAATAATAATATGGAAAGTTAATAATGAAGCAAGTATAGACTTAACACAGTTAGCGAAAAAAAGTCAAAATAGAATTAAGAGTAATAATAGTCTTGATTCTAAATATATTTAAATGTTTATCATTTCGGTTTGATCCTGTTGTATATTAATTTATTTTATTTTTATTTGTTACTTTATAATATAATTATTATATTTTTATTCATTTTATTATTTTATATCATTTTATTATATTCTATATTATATTAATATTTTATTTTATAATTTTTTTATTTCGTTTTATTTTATTTTATTTTTTTATTTTATAAAGACAATCTATGTATTATATATGTGGGTTTTTATTTTTTATTTTTAAAGATTTGTACGGTATTTATTGAGAATTGGAGAAATGTGTGAAGTATAGTAATTAATTTATATATTTATACATAGTATAATTATTTAAATTTAAATAGATTTTTGTATTTTAATGAATAAATAAATTTAAATATTAGAAATAAATATCTGGATAAGAATATATAAAATTATTAATTTATAATTATAAGTGGAACCAAAACGTAAACCATTTCTATATACAGGACAATTAAATACAAAGCGAAAGCTATCTATAATGCAGAAAAAAAAAATATAACATACAAGTAAAATATATATATATATATATATTAAAACCAAAATAAATAAAAATTAAGTAAAATTATAAAAAAGCCTAGGATGGAACTCTAGCGAATTGTTTATGAATAAATTCGTAGACAGAAAAAAAAGTCATATTTGTAATTGCCGTGCGAAGCACGGATACACCTAATCCGCGATACATTCTTGCAGAAAATAAAGGTAAACGAGATTTCTTTTTAAGTATATTCGGCTTTGCATGAGGATTGTTTGGGGCATAATGTGCAGTTAAAATATCCCGTTGATATATACTTTTTATTGTATCGATAGGAAATACAAAAAGCCATGATATAATACCACAAAGTCCTCCAGATATGGCTACATGTAAAGGAGATACTGTGGAGGAATTATCGTTTTTATTTTTATTTGAATTTATATTTGAATCTGAACCTCCATGTGAAAGATAAGCCTTGGAAGTTTCATAAACAGAAAAATATATGGCAGTTCCAATTGAATCTCTAAAAAAATGATATTTAAAACCAGAATAAAGACTAAAGAATCCTGACGAAGAATATAAATGTGAAAGAGCAGCAAAAGCAGATTTGGGAGCAATCTTTGCCATAGATTTATGATTAGTATCAGGAGAAGAAGTTGCATGTGCACGTGCTAAAAGAACTTCAATCTGTGAAGCAAGTTTAGTGAATTCGAATGGACAAGCAAAAACTGTTATTATTCCGCCGGAAGTTAATCCAGCAAGTGCGAATATTGGTATACGAAATAAGGTATCAGAGAATTTATATTGTTCCTTGGAAACAGGATGATCTGATGATGGAGAATTATATTCATTTGAATATTTTAAATAATGATCCCCACCAATCAATGAAGCGAATATATTTGTGTACATATGTTGAAATTGTACATAAAGTGAAAATGAAACAGTTCTAACACAGGTTGTAGATATTAATGGTGCCCATAACCCACGAAAAAATCCTCGAATTCCTTCAGTTTGATGTGTAACTGTAATACAATTCCAAACTGATTTAAATTTATATGCTTGCATACGAGTTTTAACACTATCCAATGGAAACCCTACTGTAGTAGAACAAATTCCTCCTAAAAATGCACTAATTGGGGTTTCATATGTTTTTAATTGTTTTAAAAGATTCAAGCTATTTGGTCCTAAAACTGGTCCATTTTTATATAATTCAAAATCATTGTTACTATGATTTATATGATTTGCAATGTTTAAATTTTGGTTTAACTTTTTATTATTTTCATCTTCTCCTTGTTTTGATAATAATGATGAACCAAAAGACTGTTGGATCGATATTCCCGATGATTTATTATTATTTTCCGTAGAGCATGCCGTTAATTGATCGGAAGATGATCCACCACTCCCGGTATTTTTGCTCATAAATAATTTGATTTTGTTTTAATTTCAAATGAGTACTAAAGATTTTAATATTATTTCTTTATTATTTATTATTATTTATTATTATTTATTATTTATTTATTTATTTATTTATTATTTATTTATTTATTTATTATTATTTATTATTTATTATTTATTTATTTATTATTATTTATTATTATTTATTATTTATTATTTATTATTTATTTATTTATTATTATTTATTATTATTTATTATTTATTATTTATTATTTATTATTATTATTATTATTATTATTATTATTATTATTATTATTATTATTATTATTATTATTATTATTATTATTATTATTATTATTATTATTATTATTATTATTATTATTATTATTATTATAATAATTATTATTTGTCTTATTTTTTTCCTTCATCTATAACTTAATAACAGTATTCTCGCAAAAACCATTTTTTAATTAAATCTAACTGTCCATAGTAATAGACCCCCATACACTTTATTCTTTTTTTTGTTAGCGATATATAAAATCTAATAATAATAAGTTTTCTATAGTATAGAGTCAGAATTATTTTGCAACGAAATAGTATGAGGAAAAACAAAAATAGTTTGAATGGGTTTGGGTAAGAAGTATGTTTTACAAAACTACGATTTGCAAATATATTTAATAGAACTTGTGGAGATGCTTTATTGTAGTTATTCTTAACATTATGCAAAAGAACAAGATTATAATTATATTTATTTTCGAATAGGGTTATGTATTTTATGTATTTTGTGTATTTTATGTAATCATGTATTTATATTTTTCGAATTGATATCAAGCCAAAGTAAACAGCCTGTATACATAATAGTCAATTAGTAACATACGAATAACAATAACAGAATTAATTCATAAGATAGTGGTAATTACTAGTTAGAATAAAAATTAATTATATATAAACACACTCGTAAAATATCGTATTAATATGATGGTATAATGATAATTAAATTGAATATGAGAAGATGCTGTTGTAAATTATATATAGTGGTATTATAAAATAAGAATAAATCGAAATATTAGTAGAACATTAAGAAAAGAAATAAAAAAAAAAAAAAAAAATAATAGTGAAAAAATAATAATAAATCAGTTACAAAGCGAAAAGAAGAGGTATAAAGATCAATAGAGCAATTCCAGCAACTTCGGACATTTTGATTCTAGTATGCTCATAAGCAGTTGTACCTTCTGATAAAGCGTAATGATGCTTATGAGGAATAGAAGTTGGATGAGCTAATTTATTATTTGCATTTTTAATTGTTTGCATATGATGTTCATGGGGTTTTTTAAGAGTTGGATGTATAGTCTTAATTTGTTTCGCAATTATAGCTGAATCCTTTGGCTGAAGATGAGCATTTAAAACTATAGGAGATGCATTGTTATGATGTTTATGATTGGTATCTTTTTTCTTGTTAGGTTCAACTAAAGCGACAATATGATTATCTGTCTTGTCATCATTTTTTTTATTTTTCTTAGTGGTATCTGTATTTTTTTTAAAATTAGTGGGATAAATTGTATTTCCATATGAAGTTGAAATTGAGGTAGAAGTGGTTGTAGTGGTTGAAGTAATAGTTACTATCTTTTTTGGTTTTGATTTAGTTTTAGATTTTGTAGAAGTAACAGATGATGTAGTTGTAGTTGGGATTGGAGTTGGACCATTAGTAGTAGTTACATCTGAAGTGGTAGTTATAATAGTGGTATCAGATTCTGTAGATAAAGATGAAGAAGAAGAAGAATCTATATAAGAAACACTTCCTTCTTGATATAAACCATCGTTTTCCCATACACGAAGATGACCAAGACCATGATCTACAGCGTAACAAAGTTCATCTACAAGATCAGTGGCATGTTTTAAAAGACCAGAATGAGTTTTGGAAGCATGAGGACAAAAAGAGTAACATTTAATTAACATATCTTTCATAGCTTCACATTGACAATATTGATCTTTAACTCCACAACAATAAAATGATTGTCTAGTAGAGTTCATACAAGAGTCAACCTCAGGATTTAACTATAAACAAGTTAGTATATAATTTAAGTAATCAACTAATTATATAATAAAATCAAAATTAATAAATAATATAAATAGTTTATTATGGAATAATAATTACATACACATGGAGGTTCAATAACTTCTAAAAGATATTGAGGAGCGGCATTACTATAAGAAGCTGAAACATCCAAAGCATAAGATTTTTTCAAAACAAGAAAGAGAAAAAGACCAAAGTTCAAAAGAGACATTTTAAATGAGCAATGAATAAATTGGATATAAATAAATAAGTAAAAAATTAAGAAATAGAAAAATAAAGACGATTCAAATATTAAAGCGAATATTTATTAAGTAAACAACTTATTAGCAAATAGCAGAAAGATTTAAAGATTTCCAAATTTCAGTATAGCAATAACAAATTGAAATTGAAAAGAAGCAATAATAACAATAAAATAATAACAAAATCAATAGAAAAGCATTGTATTATTTATTGTTTGTTTACATTCTACGATTATTAATGTTTACTTTGTTTGTTTATATTGTATGCAGATAGTATATATGTATATATGTATATATGTATTTATATATTTATATATGTATATATGTATTTATATATTTATATATATACACATATATTTAATTGTATATACAGTATAAATGTATATTCTTCATGTTATAAAGAGAAAGGAAATAGGCGGATTAAGGAGAGAGAATAAAAGCGTAGTATATGAAGAGGGATATAAATAAATACAAAAATTAAAAATATTCTATAGAATGTATATGGAATCAAGTATGGAATAGGTATAAAATAATAATAATAATAATAATAATAATAATAATTACACTTCTAACAAATGCCTTCAGATTCTATAATGAGATAATTATTAAAAACAATTCATCGGAAATACATAGTTGCTAAAACAACCGCGCGTAACTATATTTCGCTATAAAGAAATATTAGCAGGACACTAACAACACCATAGCGATAGTACTACCAATAGTAAAGACAGTGGCAAATAGCCTTATTGTGTATAGGTCTAGACCTTCATTGAGCATCTTGGGTTTCTGGAAGCTATTTCCTATTGCAGACATGTTTAAGTGCAATACTTGTGTATGTCTATAATATATGTATATGTGTATGTGTATGTGTATGTGTATGTGTATGTGTATGTGTATGTATGTGTGTATGCATATGAGTATATACATAGTATTATATATACATAGTATTATATATACATAGTATTATATATACATAGTATTATATATACATAGTATTATATATACATATATTATACAAATATTAACATTAATCATATACATAAACAACTGTGAAAACTAGTTAAATATGAATAAGACGCGTATATTTATGACTAACGAGAAAAAAAATATCAAGATGAAACTGTTGTCATAGATACAATAATTCTAACAAATTTCAATTTGGTATGTACATTAGAATGTATTAGTTTATATAAATGTATACAATTATTAGGTATATGCAATTATTAAGTATATAAAACTAGTTGCTATAAAAATTATTTGAATATACAATTATTTTCTATATACAATTATTTGTATGTATCTTAAATGTATGAGAATATATTATATACTATATAACACTTATAAAATTATCTGATATCATATTATAATATGAACATAATACACATTGTGCGGTATGTATTTGTCATGACAACACTCGGATATTTAATATTTGTTATAAACGGACACTATTAGTTAGAAACATGTTTTGTTTTGTTTGTTTTTTATTCATTAGTTAATAATTGATTATTATGTATTAGATTCATATTATATATTTACTATGGTGATAAATTATTAATTTTTATTGATTATGTAGAGAATAATATCGCCAATCATATAGTTTATATAATAAAATAAAAAAAATATACAATTTAAAGTAATATACAGTAATATACCGTAAAATATTAAGAAAAACAGTTAGTGCGATCAAGGGTATGTACAATTTATCAGCATCGCTCTTATAATAATAATAAAAAAAAAAATAATAATAAAATAATAATAATAATAATAAGTACCGGTAAAGAATATAAAATTTCTTCATATGTATTTTCAAATTAAATACGAAGAATTTTATATAGCATTTACATTAGTATAATAACAGTAAAAGTAAAATAACAAGTAAATCTCGTATACAATATTTACAGTAAAGCTATTATATAGCAATCCACATTACTGTTATTTGCATAAATATATAGTTATATAGTTATATATTTATATATTTATACATTTTATATTGCTATATTTATATACTTATTTATAAATTTATTAATGCTTGCATATTAATACATTTATACACTTCTTATTTTTATACTTACTGTTATATACCTCATAATCTACGTGTATAAAGACCCTTAATTCCCTCACAATATGGATGTTCAAACTTTAAATTCCACTTCAAGTCCATTTGGTAAGTATTTTGCTCTTATATTTTTTATTATGAAACATTCGTATAATATAATTTTTTTATGAAATATGCTACAAATTATAATTCGCATAGTAATAAATTAATAAATATGTATACTGTATAGTATATTATTGTTGATTATTTGTTATTAGCATATTTATAAGCATATTTATAAGCATATTTATAAACATATTTATAAGCGTATTTATATTAGCATATTTATATTAGCATATTTTAATTTTATTAGCATTTATATTATAGCATATTTTGAATGAAATAAATAAGCATGTTATGATTATAATTTCATATATGCTCATTTATTTTCATTAGTTTATTTTTTTTGTTTTTTTTTTGTTTTTTTTCCTTCATGCTGTATAATAATTTTATATTATATTATTATATTATACTTTAAATAGTATATATATATTAATATATGGATAAATATAAATATATATATATATATATGTATATATATACTAATTTTTGATTGCTTATCATTCATTATACAATTTTTCTTTCATAATATTAAATACCCTGTTGTTAATATTATATTAATATCACTAACTTTTAGACTCTTCTCAAACTTCCTCTATACAATCTCCTGTATCTGAATCACTATCTTCTATAAGTTCAACAGAATCATCCTTGATAAATACACAATCTTCAGATTCATCTCCATCTCCTGTACCATCTTCAACTTCCTCATTGGCTACTTCTTCATCATCTTCAACATTGGATTCAACATCTACGTCTCAAACTGTTTCTTCTACATCCCCAACTAATACAGCAAGTTCGCAATCAAGTTCAATGTCGTTTGATTCTTCAGGAATTTTATCTTTTCCAGATTCATCAAGTTCACTAAACTCTTTAGGGTCATTAGATTCTTCATCCTCATTTTTAGATTCATCTATAAATTCAGTTAGTATTCCACTTTCAAGTTCACCCATATCATTAATAACTACTTCTCCAGTTTCTAATATTGGTTCTTCTTCTTCTTATTCTTCTTCTCCTTATTTGTCTTCTTCTTCCTCCTCTTCTTCTTCTTCTTCTTCTGATTCATTAAGTAGTATAGAAAGTTCTTCGTCTGTATTAAGTTCTACTCCTTCTACTCCTAGTACTGTAATAGTAACAAGTACTCTTTCTGCATCTTCATCCTCATCTACTCCGGATTCAACTTCTAATGAATCCTCTGAAATCAGTTCGATATCTCAAAATACTGAACCCTCTTCCGCAGATTCAGCTAAAATTTCATCTCAAAATCATTTAGCTACAACCATTTATACAACAATCACTGAAAATGGCTCTACTTTGGTTTCTGCAAGAGAAACTTTAACTGCTTCAATACCCGTTTCGAGCTCTTCATCAGCTGCAGCTTCTCATCTTGCTGCAACTAATAACCGTGGTTCCGGTCTTTCAACTGGTGGTACTATAGCTGTAGCTGTAGCTGTCCCCGTTGGAACTATTGCAATATTGATTCTTGTAAGTTATCTATTGTATAAAAGATATAAACGAAATAAAGAAGAACGTGCAGCTTTAAGACAAGAAGTTGAAGATTATGATTTTAATCCAAATTCTCCTCCTTCACCATCTGATCCTTCATTGTCTCAAGGTTTAGTTTCACCTTCATCAGTACCTACCGTTGTCCCTGCTCCTAATAATTCATCCATTGCTCGTAATGCATCTGCGGCAACAAATTCATCATCTGTTTATCATAACCCATCTTCTCCTACTTCTCCTAACTCTACTTCCTCGATACCTAATACTACTTCCCCTCAACAAATGGCAGAATTAGGAGCTGCTGCTGCTGCTTATAGAGGCTGGGCTCCAACTCGCTTTTTACCTTCAGCTAATAAGAATCATTCAAATACCCCATCCACTGAAAATGTTTCTCCATCATCTGATCATCGTGTTAGTGCTTCTGATTTAAATTCTCCAGTTTCTCCCACAAATGGTTCTGCAGCTATGCCTCCTTTACCGGCCTCGTCTAGACTGGCAGGATATGATCCAAATGATCAGGAATTTTATTCAAATCCACAGCCTTATCAAGTATCTTCTAATGCTCCGCAACAGCGTACTACATCTCCAATCTCTTCGTCATCACAACCGCAATCCGGAATTTCGAATTCATCTTATAATAATAGTATCCCTGCTCCTATAGAAGATCCTTCTGATCCTCAATTTTCACAAAGGGCAAGTCCTAGATCAATGATACAACCACCGCCAAGAAGACCAATGTATTTCGATGATGAAGATTCTCAAGGAATTGCAACCCCCTCAAACAGTCGGGGAGGAAATCCTTCTGGAAAAATAAAAACCGGATTGGCTACTAATTTTTAAATTATACAAACCCGGATTTCCAATTATATCAATAAAACTTTGTGATGACTAATAGGGTTTTATTATAGAAATTCATGTTTGTTCGATCTGTTTGTTTGTTTTTTTACCTAATGAATTTTTTGTTTTTGTTTGTGTTGTTTTCGCATTTGGCATTTTGTATTTTTTTAGTTTTGTATTTATGCATTTGGATTCTATCCATACAGTTGTGGTTTTGTAGTATTTATGAAGTTTAATGATATAATTTATTTAGTTGATGTTATTTTCATATTTATAAAATTTTGATTAAAAATAAAAAATTGTTATTTGATTAAATTAGTTTATTAGATGTTATAATAATAGTATTTATATTTATGCATTGTATTAATTAAAAAAAAAAACTAATTTATATGACTATTATTAAAACTAGTAAAACAACTAAAGCAATTATTAATAAAATGATACAAAGAGAAGAGGCATTGTCTGAAAAGTTAGTGTTTGTTGTTTGAGATTCTATGTGTAAATATATGTATATAGATATGTATTTTTTTTTTTTTTTTTTTTATACTTACCATTATTCTTTTCTAATACCCATTTTATGCGTTTTAGACCTCGACCTACCTTGCCGGCAGTTCGGTCTACCTGGGACTCTAAACTGTCCAAAATACTAAAAAAAGTTAGTGACTATGCTATATAATAAAATTTTCCAACCAAATTGAAAAAAATAATAAAACAACTTACTTTGTATGTTCTTCTAATTCCTCTCCCATTGAATGGGCTTGTCGTTTAAGATTTTGTACAGTTCCAAAAACTCCGTCTAATTCATCATCCTGTTGACGCATCATTAATTCCTGTTGCTGTCTTTCATATTGTTCTTGTTGTGTACTATTAAGATTATCTCTATTATTTCCATAGTCTTCATTTTGTTCATCATCAATTAAAAACTGAGTGTCAACATCATAAGGAGAATTAGTTGAGTAATTACTATCGTTTGTATTTATATTATTAATATCGTTTTTACTATTATTTATTTTAAATTTATTATTTAAGTTATTAAAATGAATCTTATCTTGTTCTAGCTTTGAAATAGATGATTGTATAAATTCTTTTCTGTAACCTAATTCAATAGTGTCTATACCAAACTTTTCTGGATCTCTTTGAACAACCTTGACTGATTCATCCATATCTTCTATAGAAGCAGAAATATCATCTAAAGTTGTTTGAATTTCTTCATAAGATTGTTCTAATTCAGGAGAAACTTTTGATGTTGTTCCTAAAGAAGATATACCTATTCTTTCATATGATGCTATTAAATTTGATAAATTTATTAATTGTTGCTCAACATCTTCTCGAACCTGTTCAAAGGGATCTTCTTGGTTTGTTATGTTTGGCATCTGGATGTGATAAAAAAAAAAAGAAAAAGAAAAAGAAAAAATATACTTTGGATATAAATTCTATAGTGTTACTTCCTTTTTTTTTTCTTTTTACTATATATAGTTTATTAAATATTATATATTTTATTAATGTTTCTTGTTACTCTATTGTTCTGATAATATGGGGTATTGAATTTCTATTATAAGACAGATGTTCCTAAATAGATAACTAGCTTGTATAATCATATACCTATGTAATACATAAACTAAAATCAAGGTAGTACCTACATAAAAACTAAAGGTAATACCTATAGGTAATACACGAACGTAAACTCAAGTTTTGTCCGGGTAAATTATTTCATTTATTCTAAACATTACTATGACAATACGTCTGATGACTTTTAATTTTAAACACCTTAGCGTAACTAACGCCGTGCCCACGGGCGCGGCGTATTGAGTCCATTGGCTGATCAATATATAGCACAAACTATCCCTAATTGGCAAAAATATGTACAAATCAGTATATAAAAACAATATTGAAAATAAGCCATTAATTAAAAGTGAAAAGGAAAAAGGAAAGAAAAACTGAAAAAAAAAAAAAAAATTTCTTGCATATTAAATAAAAATTATCTCTACTAACTGTATACATTGTAACTGTCTATTATTTTACTAATTGTTTTTAAGAAATTCATATTTTTTGTGTTGTGATTTACTGAGAGCAAGTTAGTTAAATTTAGTATAATCGGTTATCATATTTCGCTTATCGGCTATATATATTACTTAGTTTTTACTTGTAAATAATTTCGGCTATAATTTTGTTTACTTTTTATTAGCCGGCGGTTTATTTTCTATTTTCATTTATTTACTTACAATCAATTTTGTTTTTTATTTTTTCAATATATATTTTTTTTTTATTTGGAATTTATTTATTTATTTATTATATTACTGTTATTACTTTTATTGGCAATATTTTATCTGGAATATTATCTACAACTTTATAAAAAACCAATTTCAAGGTTTACCGTGTAGAATAAATTGCTATGTAAGTTAACATTTGCTATACATTTATTTTACTATACATTTATTTTACATTAAAATTAATACAAATTGAGAAATGCTTAAAATACTGCAAATTAAATTTTTCATCTAATTTTACTAAACCTACTAACAATACAGGAAATTTGGAAAATACTTAGCTAAAAGACAACTGGAAATTCCAGAATATTCTTCCTATTTTATCAACTATAAGGCTCTTAAAAAACTTATTAAAAAATTATCTCAAGTTGATTTAAATAATAAAGATGGTCCAAAGACTCCTCAAGATGCTTTGCAAGACAATAAGGCAGCATTTTTTTTTCGTTTAGAACGTGAATTAGAAAAAGTAAACTCCTTTTATTTGCAAAAAGAAGCTGAACTTTCTTCTAGACTTAATATACTTCTTGAAAAAAAAAAAGCAGTATCACTTTTGTCAAAAAATTCAATTTCATTTTTATCCCTATTGGAAGGTTTACAAAGATTTAGACGTGATTTAGATAGACTTCAACAATATGTTGAATTAAATGCTACAGGTTTTTCAAAGGTTTTAAAAAAATGGGATAAGCGGTCCAAATCCTCTACAAAAGAATTATATTTGTCAAGAGCCGTAGAAGTGCAACCCGTTTTTCATAGAGATGTAATTTCAAGACTTTCAGATGTTGCTTCAGAGTCATTATTAGAATTGCAAGCTCATGCTGATGGTGACTCCTTAGTCTTTGAAAGACAAACTCAACCACAATTATCTTCACAAAAAATGCAAGATGAAATAGATGTTGAATTTATAGATTCAGATGAAATTGAAAATTCTGACTCTTTAAACAGATGGGTCACTGCTTTATCATCTACTCCAGATGCTCAACAAAGGATTACTCGTATTTTTTTGCGAGCTATTTCCACTCCACGAATAAAAGATGCCGTTTTAACCCAATTATTTCAATCTGGTTTCACAAATTTAAAAATGGTAGATGAAGTTAATAATAGAAATTGCTTGCATTGGGCAGCAATTACTGGCAGATACTCGATTTTACAACTAGGATTAAAAAATGGTGTTGATCCAACTACAGTTGATATTTACAATCGTACTTCATTACACTATGCAGCATGGCATGGTTTTACTCACATGTTGGCTCCTTTAGTGGAAGCAACAAAACCTAATTCATCCACGTCAGCATCTCAAAAAACTGAGTTTTTACTAAATTCACATGACCAAGATAATTTTTCTCCTTTAATATTTGCAATTATTCACTCACATCCAGAATGCGTCACCGAACTAATCAGATTAGGTGCAACAATTGAACCAGCTTCGGAACAAGATTATATTCCTTTAAATGTAGCTTGTAGTCATGGTTTGTATGAAGTTTCAGAAATTCTACTTAAGAATAAAGCACATATTTTGCCTGATGCTGAGGGTCTTTTTCCTCAACATTTGGTTGCTCGAGCTGGATTTTCTTCATTGATTCCACTATTAAAAAAATATAACGCAAATATAGATCAGAATGATAAGCTTAACGGCTGGACTGCTTTATTCTACGCTGCTTCAGAAGGTCATTATACAACTACAAAAGCTTTAATAGATGCTGGTGCCTCAATTCATATAACCGACGAGAAAAAACTGAACGCTTTATATTATGCTGCTTGGGAAGGTCACATTGATATTATGGAGCTACTAGCTAATATTCAGGATTCACAAAATAAATCTTTTCATGCAATTTCAAAGATGGCAAAGTCTAATCAAAGTACATTACCAATGAATACAGAATCTAATAACTCTGACTCTCTGTCCACTTTTCAAAACACAAATGTTTTTCGTTCGACTTCTTCAGGAATATTGAAGTCGCTAGTTGACACTCAATCCAAGCTTGGTTCTGTCATGGCCAATACAGCTATCTACTCAAATATCTCTAACAATGATAATTCTTTTTCTCATGACGTGGATATGTCATTTTCATTGTTGAATTCTTCAGATCCAGATGCAATACCAGATCTTTCTCTTCCACCGCCAATATTACCTCTTAGGCGGTATGGACACAACTTTTTAGATAAGAAAATTTTCATACGGCTGAGCTTTGATTATGATTCTAAAGATTCTCAACCTCTAATATTTTATGATGACAATGATATTCCCAGTGTTAAGTTAACGGTTACTTCAAAAATTTCTGATATTATTCCCCGCTCATTAACTATTCCATTATCAGAAGATGATAGGCAGTTAGTTTTTCAGGTTGAATCACTTGATAATTTTCGAATTGATTTCGAAGTTTATCCAACTTTTGGTTCCCGTATCATAGGTAGAGCCGTTGCTCTTCCAGATGTTTTTAAAAGCTACGCTGAATGCAATTCATTAGCTTTGGGTAGGTCTGGTGGACATGTGGCAACTCCTTTATTTGACATGAGGTTACGTGTTATAGGAGAAGTTCGTTTTAATTATACTGTGATTTTACCATTTAATGGTATGCCATTAGAGCTTACTAATTTTGAAACGTATTGGAAATCAACAAGTCAAATAGAAAACGGTTCCCCTTCACCACCTATTGCGACAGTAAATGTCAGCTCTCATTTCAACAATTATTTAGGTTCTTCTAATAATTCTGGAGCTAATTTGCTTTCTTCATCAATACCTGTTACTTTATCTACTACGAATACATCGTCAACTTCATTAACATCTGCTGATGGCGATAAAATAATGCAAGATGTCAATAATTCAACGTTATTAAACCCTAATGTTGATTATTTAAAAAGTGAAAATCATCATCGTTTACAGACCCTTTCTTTTGTAACAGCTTCGTCTTTGTCTGGAAACTATGCTCGAATAGCTGTACAAGTCACAAAAGATAATATACCTATAGTATGTCCAAAATGGAAAATAAGTGTTTCTACTTCCGTTGAAATACCCGTTTGTGAGCTTACATTAAATCAAATACGGGCATTGTTAGGGGAAAATGGATTTCCCTCGAAGAATGAGTTACAGAGTCGGATAAATAATATTCTCATGGCTAAAGGAGTGAACACTCATACTTTTAATCGGGATCAAACTAAAAACATATCTGCACTTTTTCATTCTACAACTGCTACACTTGAAGATATTCTTTTAATCCTTCCATCAGAGATATCTCTTGATGTGGAACTAATTTATCCTACCGATATTGAGGCTAGTATTTTGGAAATCCCATTGTCATCTCTAGCTAATTTAAATAATCTTGTTGATTCAATTCTCAGTATAGTTTTTGATGCTACAAGAAAATTGCAAAGTATAGTATCTGCATCAGCTAATTCATCCAGTGCAAATTTCCACAATTCATCCCACGCTTCAATTAGATCATTAATATTTTCTGCAGCTCATCCTGCTGTATGCACAGTTTTAAATTGGAAACAACCAAATTTTCCAGTTTTTTTTCATTGCTCTTCATTATCTCTTTCTAGTTCTATAATGGAAGCAACTACTGCTTCTTCTGATATTTTGCTTTCTGATAATGAAAATTCTATTGCAGAAGTTGCAAAACAATCCCAAGTAAATAAAAATAATGGAGTCCATATATTTTCATACAGAAGTGCCCATGGATTCCGTGTTCCACCTTTATCAGAAACAAGACAATGTGTAAGTGTGAAGGAAGCAACAGCATTCGCAAGCTTGAATAATTTGATGGGGATAATTTGGTCTGCTGAATTGATGGCATTAGTTCCACAGATTGTGAATACAATACGTGCATCAGGATTAGTTTTAATAGGGCAACAATCTGAAAAACAATTACCGGCTGACATACTAAATAATACACGAAATGCTGATATATTAGGAATCGATGCTTTACGAGATTCTGAAGTTCTTTCCTTTAAAGATAATTTGAATATGTAATCACGTAATTTTGGGGTAGGGGGAGGAAATATAGATTATTTATAAAAATACATTTGTTTAAATTTTCACTTTTTTTATTTTTTTTTTTATTTTTTTTATTTTCTTTTTTTTTTTCTTTTTTTTTTTTTTTTTTTTTTTTTTTTTTTTTTTTTTTTTTTTTTTTTTTTTTTTTTTTTTTTTTTTTTTTTCAGGTTTTGTTGATTATTTTTGCGTTCGTTTATTTTCTAATTAGAAATATTTATAGTTTAATTTTAGAATAAATAATACAATAGAGAAAAAATGAATTATATTTACAAAATGGTTAATTACATAAAAAAATTAAAGTCTTTCAGGCAAGTTCGGTTGAAATTCATCATCCATTAAATCCAATATTTTACCGTCAGCGCCTTGAAGATAATAATGAAGTACTTCATAGTTTGAAGTCGCGGTGGGACGAACAGCTTTGAAATATACATTTCCTGTTTCTATATCACCTTTAACAGAGAAAGAAAAATCTACAATGCCTTGAATATAACTGAACTTTCCATAAATCCAAGGATACGAGGAAGCAAATTGAATATGCGAACCTAATAAAGCTCTTGCTTTTTCCGATCGTCGAAGTGCGTATAAAGTACTTGAAACGGGGGTTGATTTAGATTTGTCATTATTAATAAGTATTTGAGAAATTCCATACATACATATAAGGAAAATACCAAAAATTCCATAAGATTTAAAACGAGAAGGAGGAGTTGGTAATTCTGTATCAACAGCTACTGGTGGAGGTGGAGCATTAGCGGGTACAATGGTTCTTCCAGCATCATCAATGTCATATATTAAATGTATTCCTGGTTTAGCATTTGCAATTCCCGATGGTTTTTGTCCGGAAGAATTTGTTAACTCAGTGTTGGTATTATTAGAATTAATAATGCCATCATTTAAATTTAATTTTTTATCTGAATCATTTTTAATATTGTTCTTATCTTGAAATACCAATCTTGTAGTATGTATGTTTCGATAATTAACCAAAATTTTACTATAATTTCTCCAATTTTGACGGTATATTTTGTATGAACAAATTAAAGGGTTTGATAATTTATTATTTTGAGAAATACTTTTTATTCTTATTAAAGAAGCGTAGAGATTTTGTGCATTCACCATTTTGCTCTTTTTAAGATTTTATTTTATTACTTTATTACTTTACTATTTTCTTATCCGTCTTACTATTAAAAACGCTTTTTCCTAATTAATTTCCCTATAATAAATAATTATATTAGTAGTAATAAAGAGCAATCTCTATATAAACCCAGTTGTTATAACAACGTATTGGAAGTATTACCTAGTTTTAATATTTTTTTAAGTTAAATTATTAACAAGTTTGTACAAATAATATTTATTATGCTATATAAAAAATATGAATTTTAATTTTAAATAAAAATAATAATAATTTCAAAAAAAAGAAAAAAAGGGAAAAAAAATAATAATTATTATTTTAATAATTAAATAATTTAGTTTCAAACTTTATACACTTCATTCATTTATTTGTAGTTTGTATTGTATATAAGAAAAAATAAAATAAGATTTATATTGTATCTGAAAACTACCCTAAGAAACGAAAAACAGTATAGCAACGAACTTTATTTTAAATTTCTATTATAAGATTTTTTTTCTTCATAGTATACTTAAATTTGGTTCATTATATACGTTTTTTTATTTTAAAAGGTATTACTTATTTAGGTTTTTTTTGTTCAAAAAAATAAATAAATAAATTAAAAAATAAAAAAATAAAATATATATATATATATATATTTTTTACACATAATTAAAAATATGAGTCTATTTCAGATTCTAAAACAAAAAACTTCAAATGGAAGTAAAATTGTAAATTTTATTAATTGCAATTGTAGAAACTTCAGTACAAATGTTGTTAACAGACAAAAATATTTATCAAAATGGAAAAGATCAACTCCAATAGTGAAAGTTATTAGACCTAAAGAAGGAAATAAATATGATGCAGTTAGAGCAACGTCAAATGGATTATTACTTCCTTTATTAAAAAAATCACCACAAGTTAAACATTTTAGGAGAAGGTTACCAAAAAGAACTGGGCTACTCGCTTATAAAGTTGGCATGATTAATTATTTTTCTAAAGATGGCATAAGAATGCCTTCAACGTTATTACATGTTGATAGAAATCAAATTATACAAGTTAGAACACCTACAAAAGATGGCTATTGGGGTATAGTTGTTGGTTGTGGTGAGAGAAATCCAAAAAATGTAAATCGTGCTCAATTAGGTACATTTGCAAAAGTAAAAATCCCAACTAAAATGCATTTAAGACAATTTCATATTCAACCTTTAAAATCCCATAAAACTGATACTGGAGCTTATGTTGCTAGTGATTTACCGAAAGAAGGTCAATATTTAACCGTTAGTCATTTTATTAAAGGTAGTTTCGTAGATGTAAAAGCTAAAGGAAAAGGGAAAGGTTTTGCTGGTGTAATGAAACGTCATGGTTTTTCAGGTCTTCCGGCATCTCATGGTACAACCCTCAAACACAGATCAGCTGGTTCAACTGGTGCTAGTACAACTCCAGGACGTGTTTACCCTGGTAAAAAAATGGCTGGTCGTATGGGTGGTCACAGTATAACAACTAGAAACTTGCAAATTTTAGATATAGATGAAGCAAATAGTACTATTCTTGTTAAAGGTGTTGTTCCAGGCCCAAACAAAGGTTTAGTAAAAGTTTTTGATTCAATTTTTAAATAATTTCTATATCATGTTTATGTTATTTTTTCTGTATATAATCTAATTGGAATTTAATTTTATTTATTTTAAGTAGAATAAAATTATAGTATGCTTTTACACTTTAAAAAATTAATAAATTTCATCTGATCATTAATGATAGTTTTACTTTTAAAGCTAAGTATATACATTATTTGCTATATCAATCTCTTCCCAATAATTGCATGTACAATTATATCTTGTTTTTTTTTTTTTTTTTATACTTTTTTTTTTTTTTTTTTTTTTTTTTTTTTTTTTTTTTTTTTTTTTTTTTTTTTTTTTTTA